>JAEAOA010000195.1:907500-956198 GCA_016746295.1 Potamilus streckersoni | reverse complement strand
CCCTTTCATGATGAAAATAGCCCGATTTCAAAAACTAGCTCAGCTCAAGATTATAAAAAAAATATAAATGAAAATCCAAATTATAAATTACCAGGATATAATGTTCCCGAGTTAAAGAAAAAACTCAGAACTGCCATCGACGAAGGATTTAATAAAATTTATCAATCATGGAAAGATAGCCAGCCGAAGCCTATTATCCTCACTTATAATAATTCTCCCGACGGCGACGGTAGACATATCGCACCGAACAATGTGAATATTTCATCGGTGATCGCACTTAATTTAACGTGTGATGTAATCGAAGGAAGTTATCAAATTAATATGGAACAATCAAATCAAGCCCGACAAGGTTACATTCTTTATTCATTTTCACCAACAGCACCCCCCGGATTTTTAATTGTTGAGAATCCGACTAATCCAGTCTATATGCAATGTCAAAATGATTTACTAACTAGAATTAATTTTACACTCACCGATCAGTCAAATAATTTGATTGATCTACGTGGTGAAGTATTATCGATTAGTCTGTTTGTGAAAAGCTAACAAATAATTTGTATTAATCAGCAGCAGGGAGGGTGAGATGACAACATATTTGCGACGTAGATGGCAGCAATTTGAGGGTGGTTATGACAATGTATTTGCGACAAAATCGCTAAGGCTCCATTTGTAAAATGGGGTCTTTATTTTTGTTTTTGGTTAAAATATGAGATTTCGTAGGAAGGTTCCATTTGGCATTCTGAGGCTTTAATCGATTTTGTCGCAAAAATTTGTAGGGTTCACCCTCCCTGCTGCTGTTTTCTTCCCTACAACCACCAAAAATTCAAAAGACACAACATTTTGAATTAAATTCCAACTACTCCCGCGTCCAATCACAAGTCATAAAATATAGAATTTATTTAGTCTTCAATGTATTGATATAATACAACAATGCACTTAAAATGTCCTTGAATGAGTCCACAAAATTCCAAATTAATATATCAATCCAAAAATTATAAAGCACATTAGTAATCTCAGAGAATAAATAAATTCTTATAGAATTAAATCTGATTTCAAAATCCCAGCTATAAACTGTGATAACAAGTCTATTCCTACAGACTAGTCTAAAAAACATTATATAGCTAAAGAATACCTTCTATAGGTAAAGAAAACATTCTTCCAACAGCCACTGTTTCAGACACCAAGTTTGATGCCAAATTGACACATACCAAACTGACACAATAGAGAGAAATATTAGGAAAGCCACGATCTGCTCCCTGAATAATAATACTTTCAACAGAAGATTTCTGAAAGGCAAAGTATCTGATAACAAACGACTCAAACAAGTTCATGCGTCCCTTAATATTTAAATAGGGATAGTTTCGGCAGGATCATCAATAGGCGATATGGAACCTTCTGACAAAACCTGCATTGTAGGAATAGATTTCCGTTGCTAACATTTCACTCTGTTTCAATCAGAAATGATGTGCTCTTTCTTTTTTACAATAAGTGCGAGTAGGGAGCAATAAGGATTTCTGATCAGTCTTATCAGATTCTTGATTTCTAAACGTTGTGACGAATCGAAATTTTGGGATTGCTCGTATGACATCGATATAAAATTTTACCAAACAATGCTGAGAGGAATATTTACTGACAAATGAAACTTGGTTAGAACTTTGTTAGTCAATATAAAAATCATTAACTGTGCGAGCAACATTTTTCAAAGTGACTATCAACTTTTACTTATCAAGCTAGGTTTTGACATCACAATTGATGCACTTCTTGAAATTTTCATTTAAAAAGCTGTCTGATGTTATCGTAATCGTTGTCAGCTTTTTTTTATCTGAGCACAAACTATCGTTGTTGTTTTCTGCATGTCCATTTTCTTTTCAAGAATTCTTATGCCCCTGTCAATACGCCTCACATATCAACTCAGAACCTTCGAATATATTCCTTAGCGTTATCACAATGTAATCTATTTATTAAGATGCATGCAATGTTGTTGGTATTTTTTGTATTTTTGGGTTGATTGGAGTGGCTGTTTAGTACATGGGGGATGCAATTTACTCCCGTTCTTGTAATAAAATCCTTCCAGTGACATGTACTGTAGTTCTAAAGTAGGCAATATCTAAAACAAGAAAGTTGTAGTGGTTACAGAAAACCGAGGTAGGAAAGCGATTAGTTTGATTTTTGTATGTATGCTGAAGCGAAGTATTGCCAACGATTTTCTTCATTTCTATAGGCAAAACCATATCGACTTTTGTATTAATTGTCTTCTTAATCCTTGCTAGTTATTCTATAAAAATATAATGATATACTAGTGCCAATAAATAATTACCTCGAATGTCACGGAAAGAGCTATTAAACGGATTAGGTTTTAGACTATATTCCAAGATTTCATCTTCGTAAGGAAAATCAGAAAGAAGTGACTAGCCAAGGGTCTCTAACTCGTGACAGTGAAACCTGAGAGAGGTAGATTTCCTCGATATAAATGGGAATATATTTGAAACGTAAAGAGAGCTTCAAATAATATAGACGAATACAGATGCAAAGCTAATTGCAGTAATGCTTTCCTGACATTTGCGGCGTTTCCGACAGGCTTTTCTCGTTAGCAATAGTTTTAATGAGATTATATTTATATACGGGCAGAATTTGAACGACAGCCTGAATAATGTTGATGGAATTGTATCCAGAATGTCTTGACTCTTTCCTTTTTAGCAACACTTATCCTGTTCGCGTGTCATCGTACTAGCATCTTTACTCTTTTCCCCATAACCTATAAAAATATTTGGGTCTCTTCATACTTTTAAGTGTTTGTGTGAACATAAAAATTATATTTTTCCTACACATATATTAAAAAACTGTGTATAATCCCAAATATATGAATGCTGCAATTTATAAAAATGGAGAAAAATATAAGAGTTGTTTACTTGTTTTAGGAAAAATGGAGCAAGTGTGATGTGATAAATACAAATTATCATATGGCTGTATTAACGCAGGTCATATAGTAATCACGTGGCAAAAGATTTTGTGTTAGTTGATGAATACTGAACCGGTGTCGTTTCTGGTACTCTGAGACGCTTTTCAAATACCTTCCTAAAATCATTGTTTTATCGAGGTATTCTTTTATCTTTATGATTTATATGCCACTTAATTAGCTATGCGAATGTGCAATAGTAATGTAAGGGAGGAAACGTGGAATAGCACGATCCTACCTGAATACAGATCACTAGCACCCATTGTTAAATTCATTCTATGACATCATATACGTTATTAGAAGAAATGAAGAAAAACACCTAAAGCACCACAATCTTAACTTTAATTGTTTCTACGTTTGCAAATTTAACATATTTTAATGAAATTATAACCTTTTGAGATAGCCCACCGTCTAGAATGCACGCAATCACGGATGTATACGCACTCTTTGAAAACACACAAAATTGGTTTAAAATCCTTGTCTTCAACAGCCTGTTAGATGCAAATGCATTAATGATGAAGTCGAAATATCTGTCAGAGCATGAAACAGTTCAGTGCACTTATAATCATTCGAAGACTTGCGGCATGCTAACAAAAACCAACCCCTAAAATCCGATACCGTTTTTGTCACTATATCTTGACGGCCTGAAAGAAATCGAAGTGCATTTATGCGTCATACCTCAAGAGTTTGTATGCGACTAAAATTAGGTTACACGCACGTTTCCATTTTTTGCAGAATTTGGTCCGATCAGATCACTGATATTACACAAAATATGGCTTCCTTAGCCCTAGAAACGAAATAACGCTCAACAATGACAAGAACAACAATAATAACAATAAAAGTCCTATTGCATCAAATTTGATGAGAAAAAGGTTTCAAATTACTATTCTCATATGACATACTTGTAACATATGACATACTTGTATCATATCACATGCTTGTAACATATGACATACTTGTGTCATATCACATGCTTGTAACATATGACATACTTGTGTCATATCACATGCTTGTAACATATGACATACTTGTGTCATATCACATGCTTGTAACATATGACATACTTGTATCATATCACATGCTTGTAACATATGACATACTTGTGTCATATTAAACACTTGCATAATATGACATGCTTATACCATATAACATGCTTGTTTCATACGACATGCTTGTATCCTATGATATGTTTGTATCACATGTCATAAATCATTTGACACATTTGCGTAATATGACATGCTTAAATTATATGACATGCTTGTATCATATTATATACTTGTATCACATGAGCTGCTTGTATCATACATGTCTGTATCATATGGCATACTTATATCATATGACATGCTGGTATCATATGACATACTTGCAGAATATAACATGCTTGTATCACATGTTTTACAAATCTCGGCTCGTTCAAAGTAATAAAGAAAAGAATGAAGTCAACAAGCTTTGTAAATTTAAAAAAAAATAATTTATTTCTTTACAAAACACAGTAAAAATATAAAAAGAACTTACAGTTTGTGAACATAATCCAAAATTAATCCCAGAATTGAAGTCGTATCACTAAAATGTCCCAAATAAATCCAAGTTCAAATCCCGAGGATGTTCAAAGATGGCGGACGATGACATCAGACAAATGAAGTGCTGGAATTTTATGAATCACAAAAGAATTTTCAAAAGTTCCACGTTGAATTTTATGAATGACAAATATTCCGACTTAAGCACTCTGAATAATTTTCCAAAACCTTGATGACGAAGCACTTATATTCCAAAGAATATAAATTATTTGGTAACGAATAACTTCAAACTGTCAACAACAAAATATTATTTCTGATCTATTGTAAGTACTTTTACGACTAAATCAAAATCACTAAAACTTTAGCCTTAAACACAATTTCAGATCACGCAATAGGTCACGTGGATACTTACTACAAGCCACTTGATACGTGCGCTTACTGTTGATGACACACGGTGATCGCGCGAGTAATGTATGCATGAACTTGATACTGACCACTCATTTAAACTTCATATAACCAAGTATCTAAACCAGGTCAGATATAAATAATGTTAAAACTTAAATACTTTTCAATTCTGTACAAACATAACGTTCTTTAAAAACTATCGAATCACGTGAAAATAATGATTACAATAAAATGTAATGAAACAAAATTAAAATGAAAATAATTTTAATACTAACACACAATCAAGTTAATTACATATTCTTAACACACGATATGCTTGTAGCATATGATGTGTTTGCATCACATGACATACTGGTGTCATGTGACATACTTGCACAATATGATACGCTTTTTTCATATGACATACGTGTATCACATGACATAATTATGACATACTTGTATCATAGGACATGCTTATATCATATTACATGTTGAATTCTATGACATACTTGCATAATATGACATGCTTTTATGATATGACATACCTATCATCATATCTAAAATGGGGTTTTACATATATAAGTGGAATGCCATGTGAAAGAATTGTGTCTCTCCATTGATATCACATGCAACACATATCTCACACAGCAGAATCACAAGCTTGACCAAAAGGATCGCTACCCCAAAAATCTCAAAGAAATAGCCTAAGTTGATCCTAAAGTATCAATTACCCAAGTCCCAAACAGGAATTGTGGGCCTTTGTGAAAAGTATCCAGCAGGTGCATTTCAATTACAAAGGGTTGGCCCTCTGCCCGTTGTGGGCGTCCCGAATTTTATCTCAGATGTTCTAGGCTGTTTACGGTCTTGCAGAAACATCCTAAGTCGTTCCAAAAGGTTACGCAGATGACACGTATTAAAATTATTCTAAACCGTTAGAACAAAGGCGGTCTCATCTTGAAGAGATAAGCTCATTATCTCCAAAATGCTATTTGCTATTACTAAGTACATGTTGGATGGTTACGAGTCTCGATTTGTTATTTGCATGATGGACGGTTTCGAGTCTCGATTTGTTATTTGCATGTTGGACAGTTACGAGTCTCGATTTGCTGTTTGCATGATGGACGGTTACGAGTCTCGATTTGCTGTTTGCATGATGGACGGTTACGAGTCTCGATTTGCTGTTTGCATGATGGACGGTTACGAATCTCGATTTGCTGTTTGCATGTTGGACAGTTACGAGTCTCGATTTGCTGTTTGCATGATGGACGGTTACGAGTCTCGGTTTGCTGTTTGCATGTTGGACGGTTACGAGTCTCGATTTGCTGTTTGCATGTTGGACGGTTTCGAGTCTCGATTTGCTGTTTGCATGATGAGCGGTTACGAGTCTCGATTTGTTATTTGCATGTTGGACAGTTACAAGTCTCGATTTGTTATTTGCATGTTGGACGGTTTCAAATCTCATATACATATACTGTACAAAATAACTTATTTTTTAAAAAATCATTAAGAAATTATAATCGTGGGCATTGCAAATGTAGACACACTGATAAGAACGAATGCTGGGCTGATTAGGATTATAAACTGCTTGGAAGCATATGGTTAAATCGTAAAATAGGGTTCAGCGTGAGAAAATCTGAAACTTGTTATTAAAAAACGCTGGAATTTTTCAGAATTAATGTGTTTGAAAGCCAGAGTGAGCTAACAACAAATATCGGGCATCTGACTTTTCTATATACACAAATATAAAATACTCAAAAGATAAAAGAAACAAAATCTCGAAAGTTTCTTGGAAATATCCACTTACCATTCCTTCCTTCAATTCATCCATCCATCCATCCATCCATCCATCCATCCATCCATCCATCCATCCATCCATCCATCCATCCATCCATCCATCCATCCATCCATCCATCCATCCATCAATCAATCAATCAATCAATCAATCAATCAATCAGTTGGTAGTAATTTAAAGACGTTCCTTACGATACTCGTTAAGCATTAAACATGGTATACGACAAGACCATACTAAAATTAGAGATGAAAGATTATGACATCATATGACAAGACCCAACAAAACTGAGGGATGAAAACTTATGACATCATATGACAAGACCAAACTAAAATTAGAGATGAAAGATTATGATATCATATGACAAGACCAAACTAAACTGAGGGATGAAAAATTATGACATCATATGACAAGACCAAACTAAAATGAGAGATGAAAACTACTGACATCATATGACAAGACCAAACTAAAATGAGAGTTGAAAACTTATGACATCATATAACAAGACCAAACTAAAATGAGAGATGAAAACTTATGACATTATATGACAAGACCAAACTAAAATGAGAGATGAAAACTTATGACATCATATGACAAGACCAAACTAAAATGAGAGTTGAAAACTTATGACATCATATAACAAAACCAAACTAAAATGAGTGATGAAAACTCATGACAATATATGACAAGACCAAACTAAAATGAGAGATGAAAGTTTATGACTGAATAAGGCAAGTCCAAACTAAAATGAGAGATGAAAACTTATGACATCATATGACAAGACCAAACTAAACGAGGGATGAAAGAGTATGACATCACATGACATGATCAAACTGTAAAATGAGTGATGAAAACTGATGACATCATATGACATGATCAAACTAAAATGAGGGATGAAAGAGTACGACATCACATGACATGATCAAACTGTAAAATGAGTGATGAAAACTGACATGATCAAATTGTGACAAAAGGGATGAAAGACAATGACATCAAATGACATGATCAAACTGTAAAAAGAAGGGATGATAGCTTATGACATGATATGTCACGATCAAACTGTAAATTGAAAAGTAAAAGCCTATGGCATCATATGACATGATCAAAAAAAACAAGGGATGAATACTTATGAGATCATATGACGCGATAACACTGTAAAATGAAGGATGAAAGACTATGACATGGTTCAAAAGCTTTTCATTAAAGGAATTTTCAAGTTATACTAGTGTCCTTCTAGTAGATCTGACACTAATATCTAAACATTCGGATCAGAATGCGAATATTCAAACTGAAAATTGCCATTAGAATCGGCAGTATTTTGTAGAAGAGACAAGATAAACGCAAACTATGCAACAATGAATTCGTTAAAATAAAACAAATTCAAACCTTTGAAATCACGTAAAACTAAGACTAAAAGTTCAATCATGATATTAGAATTCTAAATAGTCATATTGCTCATAGGATCGCCATTTCTATTCATGATTCTCTTTGTAAAGATAAATATGTACTCTGGAACGTCGATGAAAAACATGTTTTATGATAGTGACATTGAAAGCGATAACAAAGCCTTATGTATCAATCCGATAAATATGAGTAATGAAGTTGGGTAGCATAGGGCAAAGAAAGAAAATCAGCTTAAGCCAGTAAGGGACATACATTTATATGGACAGAAAATTAACCTGAGCCTGTATGGGGGATAATGGCATTTTGTATAAGAACAGGTGACATGACGTCACGGTAATGGATACTTTCAACAATGTAGCTATTGGCTGACCTAAATACGCACAGCTACAACTCTAGGTAGGGACATATACAATAGAGACACAGAAATAAATAAACACATAGATAACACATACAGACAAAATGAGAATTGATATCTATTCCAGGCATTGGAAGTTACCCTTAAAAGATCCTTTGTTTTTTATGTTAACACCATTTAGGTAACATACAAGACATCTATAGGTCTTCTTATCTTCCTCAAACCTTGTCTCAAACTGTGGTTCACTCACTTCTGGTTCGTAGATGAGGACTCACTTCATACAGCCTTGTCTTTCCACATTGCATCTTTTTTTTTCAAACAGTTGCACAGTTGATCTTAATGATGGTCCATGTTGTTTTCACATACAAGGGTAAGTCACTATAGAACAGCATTGGCAATAAGAACAGGAAGAAGAAGCAGTAGAGAAGAAAAAATGGGTAGAAGAAAAAAAAAAGAACAGTGAAAGTCAAATGGTCAGAGGTACTCTTGGATATTTTAAAGAGTTAAGAAGTCTGAAATAAATGTATCATACTTCTTTATTACGATCCAAGAGAAAAAGACCTTCTCGAGAAAAACAGTCCAATCATGTGACTACATCAGAGATACCACTCCTAGTAATTTCTGCAAAATCATTGATAGAAGGAAGTCCACAAATAGGCCTTGGTCGGGGGAGGCTTAGGGCAGTTAAAGAGGATTGCTTTTCGTTCTTGAGTTTATTCTAAGGAATAAAACAAACACCCAACGATCCTTTTCAGGTCCACTCACTTCTTTCGAAAAGAGAGACTATTACTTTTGCGAAAATCAATTAAGATTCAAAATTCCTTCTTTGATCCTATGATGCACGTGTTGTGAGTGCATGAATGTAGGTCATTAATATTCTAAACAATCAAAACCAAAGGACGATTTTGACATTCTGTAGCCCAATGGCATTTGTTCTGGCAGATATAGCAAGTATCTTGACTTTTCGCTCGAAAGTAGGAAGAGTAGTCCGTCAGTTTGTCTGAAGAAAACTTTCATATGACACCTCGCAAAGCTCTAATCAGAAGTTCCATCAGTATGGGTTCTTCCATTGTGCTGATCGGTTTGAGAGCAAAAAAATAGACTTGGAGGAAAGTTACCAGTCCTTTTGATATGCACTGGTCCGACATGAATAAATAGGGGTCCATGGCGTTTCACATGTAGTCATTTGACGTTTTGCAATCAAGATGGAACGATCGCATCATTTCGTAAAGAAAGGAGAAGTAAGATGAAGAAACGCGATTTATGTCCTCGCACAGTAGCTGAAGTCTTAGCATAAATTCATGCCAGCGAGTTTGAAGATGAGATGAGTGAACCAGGATTTAAGTCAAGAGAGTCTACATCAAGTAAAAGTCCATTACCATCAGTAAACCCTAAGAAAATACTATCACAATTGAGAGATGGACAAACGCTCCTTCAGAATATATAGAACTACGATCTACACATAAGTGGCAAAGTTTAATGATTTTAAGTCTGACGTAACGTTGGAGAAAGCTGAATGGTTCATCACCGATGTGTGGAATTCTTTGCTAACCACACTGAAACGGCAATGTGAAGCCAAAGAAGACGATCGTTTGAGACTTTCCATTCATCAAGACAATTTGAAGTCTCCCATTTGGATCGAGTTTAGCAGTCCATCCGAATTGATACCTTCCAAAATCATCGACAAGAATCAACATGTACATCAATCTAACAAGTTTCACATCACCGACGTAAAAGCGACACTGTTCATGACCCGAAAAAGTGATCTTGGTAAACAACCTTCGTAGCAACAAAACTGGCCTCGTTCAAATTAACAATCTTTTATCATATGCTATCGTGGTGGGACGAACGTATGCCGAAAAGAACGACACGGCAGAATGGAAAAAGACTGGGAGAACATTCGAAAATTTAACCAAACCACAAATCGAGAGGCAGAAATCTTGTTTCATCAAGCGGCAATAGATAGATAAAACATACGCCCTGTGGCATTGCTGAAATGCCAAATTGCAAGACATTTTGGCTCCGCTATACACCTTGAAAATACACCCTCAAGAAGTTAACTGACCGCTGTTGTTTCTGGGTAAAAATTTCAAAGACAGAAAATACATTCACGTCTGTCATCACGATGAACACATTTCACTGCATTCTGGGATACGGTTATTACTGTAAGAAATGTGACTGTGACTATAAAAGTCAATAACTTCACAACCATTGTGGATCTAAATGCTCAGAATGTTTAGATTCAGAATCCTGTCTGGACGAAGGACGAGAACGAGTTCATTGCTCTGCTTGTCAGCGCACGTTTGTCAGTCCTGTCTGTTACCAACAACACCTAAAGACGCAAGCTTCACATCATAAATGTGCTTGTCAACTCCTGAGACTGTGCATTAATTGTATACAAAGCATGCGCACCAATAATATCAAGGCGCACGTCTATTCAGGAAACATGCGCTGACACATTTGTCGCCAAATTGTGGACTTGGAACACCAACACTATATTTAAAAGTACCATTCTAAACATGAAGAATAAGATAATGATTAGAAGAAAAGTACTTTCATATTTTTCAATTTCGAATGCATACAAGTGACTGACATTCACATTTCTATTTTTGTGTGGCTCACCGAGCTTGTGAGAAATGTATGCAAGACCTCTCTTGACTCATTGCCCTCACTGTGACAAGATTTCGTGAGAACGTAAAAATATCTTTCGGGGACCAAACACATTGTCCAATTTCGCCTAATTGAACTTAGACCCTATCGACCTTTTGTGGAGCCAAAGAGATATAGTAGGTTACGGAGATTGTAATCGCTATACCACATTGATGGCTCACAACTTCTCGGGATACATTGGAAAATTTCTTTTGAGATACTATACGGAGCAAAGTACTTAACATCCTAAAGTGACTTTCAACGGAGCCAAAATCATTTTTCTATGCATTTTGTCAAGTGCAGTTTAAAGATTCGATGAGTTACTTGGCCATGCCTTCGAGTCATATTCCTAAAACGTTTGGCATGACAGAAATGGCCAAAGGCTATGTTCTGTACTCCTTCAATACCGAAGCCAATCAACACGCCGTTCTACACCATTTGCCTGAGGCTCACTACTACGACCCAGAAAATATGCGTACCGAACAATGAGAAGCTTTTTACTCATTGTACTAGACTCACGCCTCAGACCACTTTGACTTTCAGGAAGAAAAGTTAAATTATTGTCGTTCCGAGGTGGACATTTTACGGCGTTGCTGTGGAAAACTTTGAGAACTGTTCATGGAACATAGAGGGGGTCGATCGTTTGAAAGAAACCTGCACCATTACCAAGGCATGTTCCTTAGTGTACCGCCAACAATTCATGTTGTCATAAGCTCTCAAACAGCCAATTTTGGCAAACGTCAGTATTCGGTGAAAGCCCTACGCTGGTTATTTTACTTGTGGGACAAGGAAGACATATGGATTAAACATGCCCTCAAGGAGGAGGCGAGAAGCCATCGGAAATCGGTAGATGGCTGTGCCTTTGAAAACCCCAAGATCGTGTTCGAGTTTAACGGGTGCTTTTTTCACGGATGTCCTATATGCTACCGTCATCGTAACACTCAAAATCAGTTTTCACAGCGGGCCATCGAAGATTTGTACCAGACCAGAAAGGAGGCCAAGAACACTAATCTGGATGCTTAAGTTGTTTGAAAACCTGACACCGCAGGTGAAAACAGGTTTAACGACACATAATTGACAGAAGCTGACAATCATCACCATGTGGGCTTTCACGACCGTCGAAAGAAAATCTTGCAAGAACGTAGTTTAGAACTGATGGATCGTTTACAATTGGACATGTGGTTGCATGATAAGTATTTAATAAACGTAGTGGATATTCGCCTGAGACTAAATCGTAGCAGTTCAGCATTCCATTTGATGGCTGATGGAGCCAATTGCAAAACGATCATCCAAGAAGCCAGACTTTACGTGCGTCGCATTGAAGTGTTACCTAAAATGGGAAACGACATCAGTCACACTTTGAGCAGAACAACTACCAAATATCCAATACACCACGCAAAAGTGAAAACATTCACCATTGCTGCTGGACTCCGATCCAAGATCGAAGATCATCTGTTCCAATTACAGTTACCAAAACGTATAATCGTTGGTATGGTGGTCATACTCTTTGTTGGTGGGTGGGACGAGGACTATGGCCGCGGATGAGAACGGGTTGTGGGTCTGTGGTTTGGGGATGTTGTAGTGCGTCAAACTTAACTGGATAACGGCACTCTTTCTGAAAATCCCAGGCCGGGGCCAAGTGATCTCTTAAAGGGACTATTGCCCTGCCAGGGGCTACAACCAGTCGCTTAAGCACACAGTGCAATAGGCGACTTTAAACGAATAAACTTGCAACTTGCATTCCCTCCATTCAATACTGAATAGTCAGCCATGGCCAGTAACTGGGAATGAATGCCCTGATTGGAGTAAGTGGTGGACACACTAGCTATGGTAGAGGAAATGTTAGTCAAAATGCAGTTTGGGGCTAATAGTCCCCAAAGACTAAGCATGGAAATTAACAACCTAAAGAAAATAAAAGATATATTGAATGAAATGATAAGAATAGATAAAGATGAAAAGGAAGATGTAGATGACAAACAGAGGATGAGAAAGTGGAATAAAAAAATAGAAAAGTAAGATGAAAATGAAAGAAGGAAGAAAGAGAAAGAGGAGAAGGGAAAAATGAGGAAAAAATGAAAATAAGAGAAAAAGTGTAGGACAAAAGATAGGAAGCTGGTGGAGGAAGAGAATAAATTTGACGAAGACAAGGATGAAACCCAAAGGCCCTTTTCAGGGCCACTTCCTATGCCTGGAATATATTTTAATTCGCATTTTGCTTATACGTCACTAATGTATTTGTCCCTACCTAGAGTGGTAGATGTGAGTATTTAGGTAGGCCACTTGCTACATTGTTGCATGTGTCCAGTACCGTGGCGTCTTGCCAACTGTTCCATTCCTCTTGTTCCTATACAAAATTCTATTATGCCCCATACAGGCCCAGGGTAATTTTATGTACCTATATATCCGTGTCCTTACACTGGCCAGGGCTGATTTTCCTTATTTGACCTCGTATGCCTTATACTACCCTACTTCACTACTAATGTGTCAACAATTGTTGGTGTCATTCTGTCCAGAACAGTCCTAGCCAATCTACCAATCATTATTTGCCCTCTTCCCCAATTGTAACTCGGAAAGTTAACTCCAATATGCTTTCTTTATTAATATTTTATTCAGGTTTTGAAGCCATCATACAATTATGGAATTATCAACATACTTAAAGTCTGACGCAATCCTTTCCATTATTTTCGTAGAAGTCTGTAATGCAGATTTCAGCTTAGTATCACTAGATTTATATGGACCAGCTGACATGGAACAAAACTATGGCTACATGTTACTTTGTGCAGGGATTTGGATTATTTCATTTTCAAAACTAACTCGATTGGATTGCTTGTTGGGAATCAAATTTTACCGATGAAACCGAATGGTCTTCTCGCAAACTAGGCTGAGGCAAGGAGCTAGTTCCCATGTACATGGCCTTGTTATTGGCTACATTAAGTATTGTTTACAAAAGCCACAAGTCCATTTCACGCCTTCTGCATGATGTACGTATAAAATAAGGTGAATACATGTGCATGGGTTTCGAACAATTATTTATCAGGTTTGAATGCGATTTATGGATAAACGGAAAATACAAGAAGGGGGAGGAGGAGGTTGCGAATGCGATTTTCTTGGCAAGAAAGAGGTTGTTTTGTTAATAGTGGTGGAAGTAGTTTATTTATTGCAAGATAATGTTTTTATTAACAAATATGATGGACAGAATTAGTCATTTTTACATTTAGTTTGAATCATGAAAACAATGTATTAGATACCCCTAAAATGTTGAATGACTGTTTACAATTAGTTCAATAGAGTTTCATGTGATGGGTCAATGAAGGACAAAGCAGAGAACGAAAACAGTATTGATTTAATATATTTATTAATAATGACCAATGTTCGAATCCTGTCAAGATACATTCAACGAATATTCAAAATTGGAAATCTTTGCAAGTGCATATCCCAGGTCACAGGACTCATGTGATCATCTTCATTGACTTTTGTTGCTTTATACCGTCTCCAATCGACGTTCACGAACAATAGCCCATGTTTATATTCAGCTGCAATTTGCCTCAGCGTTAACATCTTCATGACGTCAAGATATAAATTCCTATACTGTCGTCATCAGATGAAGCTGTATAGAGCCCAAATAGATATTGGTGTCGACCGTGCAAATACAAGACTAGCTGCATGTTCTCTGTGATAAAAAAAGAGCTGGATTATTCTCTCTCTCTCTCTCTCTCTCTCTCTCTCTCTCTCTCTCTCTCTCTCTCTCTCTCTCTCTCTCTCTCTCTCTCTCTCTCTCTCTCTCTCTCTCTCTCTTTCTTAGGAATGGGTGTGACATCTTGCTACATGTCTGCGACATAATGGTCCTGGGCTAGACATCACTATAAACTGCCACGCTGCAGACAATGTAGTGATATGACTGACACAATTTTAAAGCTACATTTAAAATCCAAATCTCTCTCTCTCTCTCTCTCTCTCTCTCTCTCTCTCTCTCTCTCTCTCTCTCTCTCTCTCTCTCTCTCTCTCTCTCTTTCTCTCTCACACACACATACACACACACATTACTTTAAAAATAACGCTCAGCATATTCATTATTTAAAAGCTTTATGATACATTTTACATGGCACAAATACAGCAGCATGGAATGGACATCGGTTAAAAAATATCTTGTTGCCACGAGATGTTAAGTCCTGGCCGCATGAAAGCTGTCTTTGGTAGCGATGGTGGCGATGACGTATTTTCCTTTTTTTTTTAATTTGTCTTTTAACTTTTGTCCCGACTATGCTTCCGTACACATGCTATTTCAAATTTAGGAAAATAATGTTGTAGATATGACAGAGTAAAGCAATACAATTAAATTGATTTCCTGCAGATCGTGAATCACACAAAAGGTCAATATTTATCACACTAGAGTCTCTGCGCTCTGCAGAATCATGGCAACACACCTGTGCATTTCTTACACGGGCAACAGCCATAAAATCAGAAATAATGTTAAAGTATTCATCCGTAGATGAAACATTATTTCCTACATGATTAAATACCATACTAAAAGTCGAGCTGAATATAATTTTTGTTCTTTTCTAGTTTTGATGACTTCGAAACTTAATACAAGAAAAGATTTTCATTAAAAAATGAGTAACATTTTAAAGTCTTTATTGTTCTTCTTGCATCTATTCAGTCAATACATATTGCTAATATATATGACGTATATGGTCTCCAAATAACATGGAGATCACGGATTAATTTGCCATATATAATTTCTTCTGCCGCTTAATTTATCCATTTTATGCATGAAAAGTGATGTTGACACAGACTTTCTTGTCGTACGGCATTTCTTATAGATATACAACATAGGGTGAAGGGGATTTTTAAGTAATATAGAAAACAGTTCATGATTAGGCGTTTTCTTTGCGCGTGATCAAGGGAAGCTCAAGATTTGCCGTGTAGATGAGCGATTTTCTCGACGTTATAGTACGCATCCTATTCCGCGACAGCTTAGATGAAAAAATGAAATAAGATCGCTAATTTGTGAATATAATTTCATAGACCATGTAAGAAAAGAATTCTCTTCAAGTAACAGTAGTGTCGAGATAGCGCAAATCCATCAATTACATGGTATTGCTAATACTAAACTCCGATTACGAGTCATATACCGTTTCAGCAGTTTGCCCGCAGGCGGAAAAAAAAATCGTCAGCTAGATGGGTAGACTATCTTTTAATTAGCTTTGTCGGGCACTTTATTCCTAAGTGCCAAACCGTGTATTAGATCATTAGTTAAGTACTAATGCACTTTACTGCCGGCTAATTTACATCTTGTCTAATAAGTGTACATGGGAATATATCCTGGAATTGAATGCCCGTTTGGTTCGGAAGGGCTCTAAGCGGGTTAAGTATACATTTATATAGATTTGATGCATGTTGAAAAATATTGATGTCGATAAGCGAAAAAAAACTAAAAACATTTTTCAAAGACTGCAATATGGTTTCAGTAATTTTTAAGATAATAGTTTCGTTGATGAAAGCAAAGAATATGAAGAATATGTGTATTTCATATATATATATATATATATATATATATATATATATATATATATATATATATATATATATATATATATATAT
Organism: Potamilus streckersoni; assembly: GCA_016746295.1. Taxonomy (NCBI): domain Eukaryota; kingdom Metazoa; phylum Mollusca; class Bivalvia; order Unionida; family Unionidae; genus Potamilus; species Potamilus streckersoni. The sequence goes on along the minus strand of JAEAOA010000195.1, from coordinate 939,546 downwards.
ATATATATATATATATATATATAACACTTTTGAACAGTGAACTTTCTTGCCGTAATCACTGAAATCGATATGTCTTTATAGAAAGACATACATTTAAAGCACTTCATAACCAATACACCCTCACCCACATTTAAAAAAATAAGTTTCCACTATGCAACCATGATAAGTTGTATCGTTTTGTCGTTGATGATGAGTAAAACAACATTAAACAATTCTGTCTCCCCTGTTGATGTGCATAGTCTATTATAAACAAAGGAAATGTAAAGTTCATTGGAAAAATCTGTCAACAACTGCAACACCTTCTCCTTATTCTGCATAATGGGTTTACAATGACGATGATGACGTCGAGAAAATGATAGTTGTCCATAGCTATTACATGCTATCTTTCAAATGAAATTTTATGAGAGTGGCATATCATTGAAACAGCATACATACTATTCATATGTTTGACTGATATCACATACTAATACACATATTTGCCCTATGAAAGGAAAGTAGAATAGATTGCGATGTAATTGTGTATCATGTTAAATTCATTTCGAAAACAATGATTATTTATAATTTGGATCGTTCTTTTCATACTCACTAATGATAAGTGAGTGGAAATGCATCATTAATTTATTGATCTAGAATTAACATCATGCAGTACTAATGTTTATATATATGCGTATTGTTGCGTATGGGAGGATCACAATTTGATATACCAATAGTATACCAATGGTATATCGTAATGCTTTATACCAAAACTTTAAACGCCTATATATATATATATATATATATATATATATATATATATATATATATATATATATATATATATATATATATATATATATATATATATATATATATATATATATATATATGGAAAGTGACAGTCTTAATAACGTAGATTATGTACCCAATATTAATCTGGGATATACAATGATTTAAGCTGATATATAGATTATCTTCCTTCGTCCACATTGTGGTTCTGCAAATCAGAGCTCTGCCAACGCGTACATAAGTATCTTTCTTCATATTAACACATATTGGCTTGGTTGTCTTGTTTCTATTGCGGCAGAGTCTGTGCGCGTGCGCGTGTGTGTGTGTGTGTGTGTGTGTGTGTGTGTGTGTGAGAGAGAGAGAGAGAGAGAGAGAGAGAGAGGGGGGTGAATTGGCATACGACAGAAAAGTAGAATTTCCTTAAAATGTTATCTTCATACAAATGTATCACTGCTAGACTGGCCTTGTATAAAGCAGACTCATGTTTTACACTAGTGCTGAAGATTATCAACGGTCATGTTTCATATCAAAATCAAAATATTAATTTTATTTGCCTTTATTGTGATGACAGGCCTCAGACCCAAATCCTACATTCCAGCCTGGAAATTTGGGTCAGATTTGATCTACATACCGTATACAGCCGTAACTTTCCTTTTACTAATAAGTATTTAAGTAATAACTTGTACACACGCGTTACAGAATAACTTGGACGGCAACACCTTACCCCTTGAGAGATACCTTTAGTTTCTGAACAAAATTATAGGAATAGGAAAGTTTGATGACTCACAAGTTGCCGGTATTATATCTTGATTTACCATATTCCATAGAATTTAAAAGCTTTAGCATCGCTCTGACAATTATAGTCTTATGCAATATAATGTAATTTATCCCAATTACAATGTAAGCATTCAAATAAATCACGAAGAATTTGTTTATCCCATGTAGAACAGTTTGCACAAGACCCATTAAAAGGATTGTTAAAGTGACTTTATATCTAACTGATCCACATAAAAAATAACTTCACTACCTCAACAGTATAAACAATTTGGCAAAGTTATAACACATTCAAGATCATGGACCTTTGCCTGGATAATTTTAAGAGGAATAAACAATAAAACGCAGAATCTTAGAATGATGCACGTGACAACCCATCTGTACTGGAATTATCAGATCCCGTCTCTGTGTTCTATGAACTCGCAGAAATAGGAACCATTTCAAAAGCCTCAGATATTATTATTTGCTTTTGGCTTAAAAAAATCAGCGGGTTATGGTCAGTTTCACACCGAATGGAACGTAGCATAAGTAGTTCTGAATAGATTCATTCGTCAATTCTATTGGAAGGCATTGTTTTCCCTCAATTGTCTAATGATTCAGCTCCTTGGGTAACATTCGACGGCCATGTAATGCATTTAGATATTTATCCTTAGTGTCACCATATTGGTACAAGACAGTTGCAATGCACGCATCACTTGCGTCAGTTTGCAATACAAATTGGGACTCAAAAAGAATGATGCTATATCTCGTAACGCCAGTTTCTTTTTCAGTGCATGATAGATTATGCTTAGCGAAGAACTCGGTGAGAACCACCCACCCAAGAGGAGCCGCTGGCAAGTTTTATCTCATATTCACGTTGGCCGAACTGAAAATCGAACCCACGCGGACGACAGGTACATTTGTAAGAATTCTCAAAGTCATTATATGACTTAATTACATTCTCATATATAAAAACACGGTTTAGTTAACAGCTCCGGTGGCCTAATGGTTAGAGCGCCCGCCTCGGATGCGGGAGGTCGTGGGTTTGAAACCCGGTCGAGTCATACAAAAGACTTACAAAAATGGTACTTACAGCTGCCTCACTTGGCGCTCAGCATTAAGAGTTTAGTGTTAGGACTGGTCGGCCTGGTACTAGGATAATGTGATTGGGTGGGACATCATTCTACATGTCTGCGGCATGATGCCCAGTGCTAAACATCGCTATAAACTGCCACACTGCAGACATCGTAGCGATATGACTGAAAAATTGTTAAAGCTACGTTAAAAATCAACATCACATCACATCACATCACATCACATCACATCACATCACATCACATCACATCACATCACATCACATCACATCACATCACATCACATCACATCACATCACATCACATCACATCACATCACATCACATCACTTCTTTGTTCTTCTGGCCATGTTGTGACCGAGTGGTCTAAAGCATTCACCTTCAGAGATCACTCATAACTCATCCGTGTGGGTTTGAGTCTCGGGTCAGTAGCTTCCCAAGGATGGGTACTTCTTTGCAAGTTTTTCACCTTTCACTGAAAACTGGCGATAAACTCAGAAAAAAGGACTATTTTTGTTGTGTTATAAGGTGGAAGTCGATAGCTCAGCAAAAGTCATGTTTAATGCTGTATGATATGCTATATCTAGCCATTCGCTGAACAGATCGACCGTCTTTACTTGTTGTAGGGAATGCGAAGTCAACCATGGTTTTCACCTTGGCTTTGTCCGACTTCATTTGTCCTATAGAGACAATGTGACATATGGAAACTAAGGTGTGATATCCAATATTAGATTTGGATAGTGTGACTGTGAAAACGTTTAGCTCGCAAACTCTCGAAGACTTATCTTAGATCCAGAAGATGCTCATGCGGACTTTCGCTAAAATTGTTGGAGTCATCAATGTATGATGCAACATCACGTAACCTAGACAACAGCAAGTCCATCATACGTGAAAATCTGGTATCCGGAAATGAATATCGGTCTCGCGACTGCCGATTTAATTTAATTTCTTTTGACAGGGGTATCTGCCGGGGCCAGCTTGACACTGTATATAGCGTTCCGAACATCGGAAGAGTTTCTTTGTTCTTTGAATAGGACTGGCATCAGAAAGCTTAGATTCCCTGTAATCAACACAATGTCCTATATTTCCATCTTTTTCAAGCTAGTATATCCTCGCTGCATCATTTCGTCCAGGATTCAGTAGTTTCATTGGAACTCTTTGCACGGGGTATACCATATCTACAACATCGGGATTTCTGTTGTTCTTCCAGTCTCTTTCGTAATCACGTTGCTTTCACCTGGCTTGAATGTTAGCACATTTTCGGACTCACAGCATAGTTTTCGTACCGGGTGTTGAAGTTTTTCTCTTAAGCCTTCCACTCATGGGTCGGGTCCAAAGTGAACAAAAGGCATCGATACGTCTTTTGTATTAGATAATGGGATGTCATTTTAACATTCGTCATCAACTTCGCCGCCACACGCAATAGCTTTTAAAGTGCATCCACTTGTACTGACACAATTGGTTAATCAGTCCTCGCATATCACCAACGATGATTTTTTTGATTAAGGAGACAACAAGGCCACACGACCCCTTCCTGTGAACCTTCATCTTTGACGATTCTAATACAATCCACGCCATGACTAAATTCACTCTGGTAGCATTCTTGTCTTACCATGAGTTAGCCTAATTTATTTTACTATCTCGCTAACATTGGTCAACCAGACTCTATGACAAATCCTCAAATGCCAATATATCCTTAGGAATCTGGACTTACCCTCTCACTGACCAATCCAAGAACAACTCAAACGAAAACAACTCAAACCAGACTCTCGTGTGGTACCTATATGTAGCAAAACTGCATAAGACAGCATCACATTTCCCTCTTGACAACCTATAGAAGACAGGTATTTCTAGACATCTTTGGGTGTGCCATTAAGTCTAAAATATCCTGCAAGAAGATGAATGTTCAATATTTTGTAGATCCGTTGGAGAAATCTGGAATAAGAACCTTTGGTACACCAGTACAACTTCTAATTTTGCTTACGGATGACGGATAGCTTCGTCATCGATAGTTTATATAAATGCATTCCCATATATATGTATTCCAGGCCTTTGTGCGCTCTAGTAGGCCGACGATGTCTACTCCAATCTTAACAAAAGACATAGACACACCATGGAGTTTTCTCATTTAGGGGCTTCCTTGGTGTTCTTTGACATTTGTCACGAGTCTTACAATGTCCTTTAAGCAATTTCTTTTCGTCGTTTTAACTCGTCCTGGAAGACAAATGTCAATAATGTATGCGATCAACCACCATTTGTTGCAATTGCCTCTGCAGTGCTAAGTGGAGTCCATAGGTTTCTACATCTGATGGATCTGACCTTATTATTGAAAATTCTTTTTTGCCAAAAGAATTCACGATCATTGTATTCTGCTTTTTTTAGATAACTGCATTTTCTGGCAAACCCGTCATATATTCGTAATTATTTTGATAATGGAATGTCGATTCCATATAAGTCTTAGACAACTGTATAATCTACAAGTAAATTTTGTCAGCCTCAGCTTAACATCTATTGTTGTTTCGTCTATTCCGGATCAAAGTTCATCCGAAAATATCATATCCAGGCACAAAAGTTGTCCAGGTCGTGGAATCAAGCTTCCACAGTCATCAATTGTTTTAAAATTCTTATTTCCTTCAGCTTATTTCTTCAGAATCCCTGCTTGGTTTCTTATTACTGAAATAGCCTTAACTCTTTGTAAATTATCCATACCCGGAATTGCTTATGCTGTTATGTCGGATACCAGTAGGACCTTGACGTGACCTACGCAGTATGGCGTGTCCAATTTCACAAAAGCTAATTTGCCTGAAACCGATGCCTAGTGACGATGTGAAGGGTTAGACTATGCCATATGAGGATACGCGACTTAACAACCAGGTCTTCTGTTATTTTGTATCATCTCTGCGCCTGTATTCTCTATGAACAGTTTACTGTTCCAAATAAATGTATTAACATTTGACTAACTGTATTCTGATAAAATAGGCTATCTAATTCATTTCATTCAGAGAACAATAAAATCCTCGGCCATTTCATTTACAGACGAAAGGACTTATTTTGTCGAATGTGCTTTTTCTGGCTGGAGAGCTTTGAGGAAAGACCTAGGCATGAGTACATTCCAGTGTGGCTTTGTTTTGAGAGAGAGAGAGAGAGAGAGAGAGAGAGAGAGAGAGAGAGAGAGAGAGAGAGAGAGAGAGAGAGAGAGAGAGAGAGAGAGAGAGAGAGAGAGAGAGAGAGAGACTACCTGCTTTGACATGGGTTTTGAGCGCTTGGGCTGAAAATAATCTAGAGGAAGATTATTTTTGTTTTAAATTATAAAAGAACCGAATCATATTTGTAGTAACATTTTAAATAAAGCTTGAATCTGTTTTGACTTTAGAATTTCATGATAATTCAACATTTAAACTGAGAATGTACTAATACTCGCACTTTTTAGGTGGAACTAGAAGCGTGGGAATTTTAATCTTGTCGTCATGTGATATTACAGAAATACACAAACATGTCTCTAAAGTTTATATCTGGGTGTCAAAATATCACATGTATTCTTAACTAGATTTAAAGTCACAGAGTTGTCATCTCAGGTTAAGATTAAATATTGTCTAACTCATTCAAATTTGTATCGACAACAAAGCAGAGATTGGTGTGAAAAGAATCGATATAAGTTTGTATTCTTGTGGCCTTTACAATTTCCGATCCATGAACTTTAGTAGCTTATCAGATATGTTCCCAACTTTCAGAAATATGAAATATATAGTTTCATTGCTGAATATAAACATCAACAAAGCATAATCTCGTTCATCGGTTCCCAGCTTATCTATGGTTTATGAGTGAATTTTGATTTAGATCACACTGCAATAATCCTATGAATTTTACACTGCAATAATCCTATGATATACTGCAATAATCCTATGATACACTGCAATAATACACTGCAATAATCCTATGATCACTGCAATAATCCTATGATACACTGCAATAATCCTATGATCACTGCAATAATCCTATGAATTTTACACTGCAATAATCCTATGATACACTGCAATAATACACTGCAATAATCCTATGATCACTGCAATAATCATATGATACACTGCAATAATCCTGTGATACACTGCAAAAATCCTATGAATTTTACACTGCAATAATCCTATGATCACTTGCAATAATCCTATGATACACTGCAATAATCCTATGATACACTGCAATAGTCCTATGATACACTGCAATAATCCTATGATCACTGCAATAATCCTATGATCACTGCAATAATCCTATGATACACTGCAATAATCCTATGATACACTGCAATAATCCTATGGTACACTGCAATAATCCTATGATACACTGCAATAATCCTATGAATTTTACACTGCAATAATCCTATGATACACTGCAATAATCCTATGAATTTTACACTGCAATAATCCTATGATACACTGCAATAATCCTATGAATTTTACACTGCAATAATCCTATGATCACTGCAATAATCCTATGATACACTGCAATAATCATATGATACACTGCAATAATCCTATGATACACTGCAATAATCCTATGAATTTTACACTGCAATAATCCTATGATACACTGCAATAATCCTATGATACACTTCAATAATCCTATGAATTTTACACTGCAATAATCCTATGATCACTGCAATAATCCTATGATACACTGCAATAATCCTATGATACACTTGCAATAATCCTATGATACACTGCAATAATCCTATGATACACTGCAATAATCCTATGATCACTGCAATAATCCTATGATACAGTGCAATAATCCTATCCTCATATCACTTGGATTGCATATGATCCTAAGCTAGACATACATTCTAACACGTTTGCACAAAATTCGTTTTTTCACGATAATGATGGTGATGAGGATAATTTTGGTTATGATGATGACGGTGACGATGACGATAATGAATTGCGCTGTAGAAGAAAGTTTCCTGGATTTATTTTTGGATGATGATGATGATGATGATGATAATGATGATGATGATGATGATGATGATGACGACGACGAATCATGATGTAGAAGAAAGTGGTTTGTATTCCAAATGATGTTTCTTTTGCGATGATGATGATGATGATTATGATGGAGACGATGTTGATAATGAACTACGTACGATACAGAAAAAAGTGTGCTCCAACTTTATTTTTTGGATGATGTTAATGATAATGATATCGACAAAGATGAGTATGGTAATGATGAACAACAATGTAGAAGATAGTGTAACACTGGCTTTTTAGCATTGTTTATTTCTTACAATCAACACATTTCATAACTTTCCGTTAATGCTTTCATATTTCAGTAGAGAAAACTATTTTGTTTGATAATACCTACATTTTCAATAAAATTTCATTAATAAATACACAAAGCGTTTCTCATTCTCTCTCTCTCTCTCTCTCTCTCTCTCTCTCTCTCTCTCTCTCTCTCTCTCTCTCTATATATATATATATATATATATATATATATATATATATATATATATATATATATATATGTATGTATGTATGTATGTATGTATGTATGTATGTATGTATGTATTCTAATTTCAAACATGTTTATCATGTAACTATAGGATTGAAGTCGTACCAAGCCAATGGCAAAAATTAAAAAAAATAAAAAAAATCAGCTACGTTCCTTCTTGACAAGAGAGTAACAGGTTTTCGGTTGTGTCTGTCCACGATACACCAGAACATCCGATTTCCAACTTCGCTTTGCCAGCACTTACTACTCATTAAACTCAATCTTCGTGGTAGCAACGCTTACACACAGATGCTGAATATAATTTGCCTCTTTTGTGTGCGTCCCTGACTTTTTATTTTATTAAAGTTTGATTTCTAAAGAGTGTTAAAGTTATTAAAACTAAGAGAAAGGAAATCATGCATATGATTAAATGAATGTGTTTAATAAAAAGTTTGAGATCCAAAAGTTTCCTACAATGTGTTGTAAATTAAAAAGCATCAAGGCTTGCGCTAGACATTACACAAGTAGAGAGAATTGATTTAGACATAAAAATAAACACACTTTGGCGAAAATCAATCTCATTAGTAATAAAATTTATTATAAAACTGTCTTATTGCTTGACCTGTAAAGCCACATAAAATATAAGACACTTAAAAAGAACCCATGAGTGAAAATAAAGCTTTGAAGTGGATGCGTTTTTCTAGTATCTGGATACTATTGTGTGATTGTTGTGACGTACATATGTAACACATCTTTAAAGGTGTATAGGAATTAGTAACACGAAATTCAAGATAATGTTTACATTTATTTTACTAATCTTCTCTTCTACATGTACTAAACAAACTCCGAGAACAACACATTTTAATATTGCACACACGCATGCACACATAATTTCTGGTTCTTTACTCGATATGCATTTTACTTTCTCGACTGTTCGATGCTCTAGACATCATTATACATGTGTCAACAGGTATTGTTTGTATTGACTAATCCACTTAACGTGGCTTTAGCGTGCTCCACGCTGATTGGTCAGTCACATTATCAATATTTTGCTTGCTGAACTTGCTCAACTAGCATATTGAAAGAATTTCGAGTAACTGCTTGTAGAGCATATTGTAAATGAATTTTAATTTGATCTACACATTTTTGTTCAAACACAAAATAGCACTTCAGGTTATTCATCTTCGTCGTTTAATAAATCAAATTGCATTGTTTGAATGCCTGGGATAATGTCATGGGAATAGTTTGACCTGTAATCGTACTCATTACAATGGGTTAGTTTCCATAACAGCCTGGGCAATGCCAATGCTACCACAAACCGAAATCTGCTGGATAATTGCAGAAAGTCGTTTGATCAATTTAACATTGCTTTCTTAAAACAAAACAACAAAGGAAAATATCAAAACTATAACTAGCTAACAGGTTGGCCTAGTGGTAGAGCGTCCTCAAATGCAGGAGTACTCCAGTTCAAATCCTGGCTGAGTCATATCAAAGACTTATAAAATGGTACTCACAGCTGCCTCGTTAGGCGCTCAGCATTAAGAGGATAGTGTAGGATGTTAGTGCTATGACTGGTCGGACTGGATAATGTAATGAGACTGGATGGGAAATGATGGCAAATGTCTGCGACGTGATGCCCAAATTTTAGACATCACTATAGACTGCCACACTGCAAATATTATAGCGATATCACAAATAGTTTATTTAAAGCTGCGTTAAAAAATCTAAATCACACACACGGACAGACAAACACACGCAGATCAAGTTATTCCATAGTAATATCTATCATTTCGTCAAAAAATGCAGCGTTGATATACAGAAATGACGTTTAAAAACGAGTTTGAGACATGGATCAAACAGTATATCAGGCAGTGACGTTATTTATAATGGTACCAGACCGAATGTTTAATGCTGAGTAAATCACCTGTTCAAATACATCAGTGACCTTATATAGCTAAATGTGATCGGTTGAATACCCGAGAAATGATGGATTGTAAAGTGACCAAAGGATAGACACAGAGTAAGTCACGTCTTCAAATATTTGCAGCTTTAAAGTAAATCCTATAAGTTATGCCTCGAACGTATGCCGATAGCTACCATTCGAACCACTTCGGTTACTTACGAAACAATCATTAACCGAGAAGTTGCAATACATAAAAATATTTTCATTCGCAACTTTTCTGTCAATCCTACTGTCGATCCATTTGAAGACATATATGAGGTTTTCTGAAAAAAATTGGGCTTTTGTTTCTGTGGAGAAATATCCGGTGAACAAATTGATGATTTTCAGTAAATGACTTTTCCGCCATACGTCTGAGCTATAATTTTATGTCACATAAAAAGCCGAGGGGGTCCAAATGCTCTTTGTAAATGACAGTGAATTCATATTGTAGGATTTAATCTCAAGGAAGATGATGTGCGAAAATAATTGATTGGGAACTGACAGCTTTCATTTAAATGGATATTTCAGATTCAGGTTGACAAAATAGTTGTTATCAAGAAGTGATATATCATATCTGGGACCTGATGATAAAATTATAACATGTTTTTTCGTGTTAAGTACCATGGAATTGATCAAAAAATGAAATCTTGTACAAATATGCGTTTATTTACTTTGCTACCACTTCAGTATTCATCCATAAAAAACTAATAACATTGATTTACCCAGGGAGGAAGTGGGAAGTGAGTGCCGCTAGCTTCGAGAAAGATTAGAGATGTGATGTGCAAACTTGCGTAGATGGGGAGAAAAGTCCATCGGAATTTGGGCATTTTAAAAGATTTTTTTGAAGAACTTATTAGAGATAGCTTGTTGATACTTTATCTGACTCAAGCATCGATAGGAAGTGTCAATGAATCTTTTTTAACTTCAGGAATCAGCACAATATGTATGCCATTCATTTTCAGGAGAAAGTTTTGAATAGCATATGTGATGTGTGTAACGTTTTCGATAAGAATGCGTTTTCTCAACTGGCGAAGTGTTAACAAAATTACACTTCTTGGTTGTACATTCAAGCTAATTCATTGTTTATATATTTCCTTAAAGTATATCTCCGTGTTTAACAATCATCGTACGATCTAGATTAGCAATAAAGACATAATAAATAGTTTTACAGTCTTTGGTTTTACAATAATAATTGTTTGCCATTTTTGAATGTCATTATTTTTAGACTAGTTCCATACGTGTACCAAAGTTTTAGTATGATCATGAAGTAAATGGGAATTAAAAAGATTAAAAAGACTATATGCACTTGAAAGATGGTGACCGATAGTCGATGTAAACAGAGTAGAATCTCATTCCGCATCTTAGTATAAATAAACTTATAATTTACAATTTTTTATTTTCAAATGGAAAATAATAACCTTTTAAAATGATGTCTTTGTCTTTAGTCAGCATTACTATGTAAACGAAATTATCGCTGAAAATCATCGATATTAAGCAATCTCATATTTCTCTGATGCATTTCATTCCAAATCTTTTCAGACATATATAGACTCAGTTTCATTGTTGGAATGTATGATAAATTACGGCTCTCTATTTAGAGAGGTGAAAAAGACGGTGGTTAACACACACATGCACAGACACGCGCGCGCGTACGCGTTCTGCAGTATTGTTATTGTCATTTGCAAAACCATTACAGGAACTGTACTAGCGCAGATAGTAAACCACCGAAAGTTATCATTATTTGTTATTTCTGTTTGCATTACTGACGTAGATCTGGTTTTCATTAATCATGTTTACAAAGTTAATCAACTTTTTCATAGGTCAATCCACGTCAATTGTGTCTGTGTGATCCCTGTTGATAGTGCTTTAAACCAGGACCATAAAGATAACCATATTGGTATACTTTATATCTTTGCAATAGTAAGATGCTCGTAAGTACCTACTTACGTCTGGGTCTCCTTATTTGGTAATCCGTATGAAGATATCGCATACATGGCATCTTGTCATACCGCAGGGAAACTCTGTTTTATTTGTCTGATAAGTAAATACATACTTCTTTGCTTGGTAAAGGTATCAATGTATCATTTTACGTATCATTGTAGTATGTATCATTTGTGTATAATTGTAGTTGCCATATCATTAGTTGCCATTAATGTATCATTTATGTATCATTGTAGTTGCCATATCAATAATTTAATTTTTGGTATCGTATGAGTTGGGGTAGCTCATTTGGTAGAGGTTCAGATCCGCAATAGCAGGTCTTAATAATCTCTGAATTTTGTTTTTCATTTTGACGCTGAAAGTAAAAGGGTTGTGAGCACTAACCAATAATCAGAGAAGTATCTGAAAATAATGTAAACTTTGTTTCCAGTACCCAGTCCGTGACGTCACCCCTCTCTAATTCCTACTGACCCTAGACATACCCAATACAGAACCTCGATAATACCCTATGTTCAATTCCAATTGACCCGAGAGTAGCCCACTTATGTTAAAGTCCCATTGACTTCATAGTGCAAACAACTAAATTTAACACTAAGAGCCCCAAAGTCCCTCTATCTCCCCCACTCACTACTTGCGACTTTGCATTCGCAAGTGACATTCATACCCATGTAAGTTATGAAGCACTACTGAGTTCTTGTTTTGACGGGGTAAATTCTCAGCTGAAGATTACCCGCGCCTGTATGCTGTTCATCTGTACGTGCAGTGATATGACAGTGATAACACAATTAAGAGCATCTAACTTCGCCGGAGGTATCAGAACCTTCGGTCCCAAAGGTACCACCACAGATTCAGTAATGAACGCCTGCAAAAACTTACGAATATCATCACGATGTGTTATGTAATATAAAGCTGAACTTGCTCGCAAGAGTCAATCCTGAACCTGTACTGAGGCAATTTTTCAACTTTTCAAGAATCCTTGCAAAGCCTTTCTTTTTGTCTTTAGAGATGGTCTTCAGAGTTTACATTATAAAGACACCACTCCAAAACATTTGGTAGTGATATTTTGAGTAAATTGTCTAATCATGTCATTTTTTTCATGAAGCATAATTAAGTCTACACCAAGATCAATGTTTACTTTTAATTCTGGAAGTGTCAGCTTACTGTAGTATTGATATAATTAACTGATAAACTTATAACAGCGAAAGCACCTTTGTAATGTAAAGTCTGGAAGTTGGACTCGTCGAGCCTGTACAATAAACTCGGTGGCATTGTTAGTTGTGATACCGCGAAGTCGGTTTTCCACATCAACAATCACAAGTGAAATTTCCGCCATCCTGTCTCATGGAGGAATCGCAATATATAACTGTGCTGCTATTTCACGAAATTTCCTCATGGAGTAAGGTCCGATGATGCAGTTATGCCTGGTGTGCCTCTCCATATCCTTGTTCCATTTTCTCTCGAGAATAGCTTACAGTTCGCGCTGCCATTGGATACAGCTGGAGGAGTTTTCTAAAAGTCAGAAGTGTCTCATCTGCGAGTCCTAATAACGCAAATAGATCTGACTTTGTCATACCGCTTGATATTCTTATTCTGCACTTTCGCGCGACTTGCTTAAGTTGATTCACAGTCGGAGTGCCCTTAAGCGACAACCTTTGCTAGTTTTTCTTTTTTTAATAGCAACAATCACTATGATTCTTGTCAAACTTTGTTAGCTTTTTTCTTGGCAACATGACCGGGTTTTTTCCCTGATGGGCAAATCTTCAATGCCTATTATGATAATACTCGGCAACAGAACCACTGCGCCGGCAAATATCATTACGCGACTTGACCCCGATAACACATTTATGACAGGGGAATTATAGTCTTTAAAATGCGTGCACATCTATGTTCTCGATGGTGCGTATCTTCATGCATACCGTGTCCATTGTTTCATACGGCATATAGGGTTGTAGAGTATACTGTAAGTGGAAAGCTTTTGATCGTACGACAATTCAATATGACATATTTTCATCTAAAATGGCAAACCTTTTGATCAGGTTCCAGAAACTGAGGATTACCAGCTTGAATAAAAAAATTTCTTAAAATCGGTATTTGAAAAAATCACTGCATGCTGATCTGTATAAAATATTATACCAGCGCGTAAAGACTTTTTATCGTCTTCGATGTCTCCGCTTTTTTTGTTGTCTTCGCTGATTATTTCACTGCCTTCACTGGATGTGTCATTGTCTTCAGAGGTGTCAATGGTCTTTGGTACAGGTGAATCGACTTGAAGTTTTCTTGCACGATATCATACAATTGCTTTTCTGGTCCTTAATTGTAGTATTCCTCAAGTTACCTCTCCACTCGCTCTACCTCAATCCGTAACCCAGTTAATTTATCAATATGCACCCTATATATATATATATATATATATATATATATATATATATATATATATATATATATATATATATATATATATATATATATATATATATATATTAAACATCATATAGGTGCCTCGACTGGCCGATTAGTCTAAAGCGCTCTCCGTTACGGAACCTCTGTCTGCGTGAGTTCGAGTCTAAGATTCGGCGAATGTTGATATGTGAGAAAGCTTGATAGTAGCTTCTCTTGGGTCGGTGGTTCTTTCCGCAGATTTACCGATTTCTTCCTCCACCATTAATACTGGCCACTATGAATCGTTTGCTGTAAAATGGCGTTAAGTTGTATATATGTGTATAGGTATGTGCTATATTTACTTGTGAGTGTTGTTGTTGTGATTGTAATGTTTATAACCATTTTTGAGCACAAGACAGGCTATTTGTGGCGACCGGTATCAGTGGTGGAGAAAGAACCCTAGAAAATCCCGGAAAGAACCACCTACTTACGAGAAGCTACAGGCAAGCTTTATTGCCTACCCACATTGGCTGAACCCGAAACTCAAACACACGCAGACAGAAGCGAGCTGGCAATGATCCGTAACGGTGAGGGCTTTAGACCACTTATGAGTAGACTGCTGCAAGTTAGTTTTATTTTTTGCGTACACGTTGCTCTCAGTTTTAATATCCTATCATTTGAAAACTATATTTAAGAATGTATTATTCTGAACCAAATGTATTATACTCAGAAAAATAATGTAATTATTACTATTGTTACCAACAACTGACTCTCCTGTTAATACTGCTACTGGTTGTTTTGTCGGTTTTCATTGAACCTTACACAACTTTATTACTTCGGTACGTTGGTGTGTTATGTAACGATATAACTAGTTTGTATCAAGAATACTTATCAGAGCCCGTATGTCTATATGTCTTAGACATATAATAAAGTCATATCTGCATAATGGAAAATGTAAATCGAGCTATAGACGTAAAACAGACAGTACGTTACATGCTAATCAGCATCTACAACTCAACTGGAAATAATATATTTGCATGGTGTACGATTTGGAGTAACAACATCTATTCACTCCTGTCTAGGCTTCGTGAAACGTTTCTGATATGTAAACTCATTAATTTTCATCGTGTATTTTTATTTATTGCATGTGGTCTAGTCTAAATAGCTCATCCAAGTATGTGATGTATATTATATGAAATATCACAATCAATACAATTAGAGAAAATGAGCTATACAAAACTCCAGGAGTTGTCCGTTGGATAAAAGCCGTTGAAGTTAGATTTGTCCTTTTTTTTAGTCCTTTTCAGCGTTTTTATGTGCAGGTTGTTGTGGATAATACTGGTCCACTGTTGTAATTTCGATAGTTAAATAGCAATGAATATTTGTGTATATAGTCAAGCTCCAATTATTGATCATCATGACTTACAAAAAAGTGACAGAATTATTTGCAAAATGGTCGACTTAGGCTGGACTTTCTGGAATTGCCCTCATCGATAATAAAATTATTATACTCAATGAAATTAATATTCATTTACCTGGTCAAAATAAATGTGCTCTTTTGTGAAAATCAGAATTAATAATTTTTAATTTAGTGAAGTATTCTTTTTCTTCAGAAAACGGGAGGGTTATGACTTATTAATCGTATTGAAATTTACAATTATGCTTGTACAATGTATGTCTTAGCATCGGAAAATATATTAAAGAATATTGGTTTTTTTTTTGTTCCATTGTTTGCAGAATTCATTTTTAATTCTACCTTTCATATTTGCCATTTTTTACTTTCCAAAAACAAAATTAAAATAATAAGATCAAGTTCGACGATAGTACAAAAGTCGATTAGCAAATTGTCTATTCCGTTAATTGTCATATAGATATCGATATGAAATGAGATGCATCATGTTGACTCTATAATGACTGCTTTCATTTGCATAGTTTTATTCGAGATATAGGTAGGTAAATTGACTAATGAATTAGAGTTTTCATTCATTCATTTCCCATAATCACAAATATTCAGGTCATGCGAAAATATTTGTGCGATGGAAATTATTGGTTTATTGGCTACAGAAACGCAATGATCTGCCCCATCAAGATAAGACCTTCATGCGCAACGCAAAACTCATTTTGAATTATTTTTGATATAAGGTTGGGTCTAAAACAAGCTGCTATGGAAGTTTGAAAATCTTCACCTGGACAAAAAGTTGCATGTCTATATTGCACGTTTAACCGAGTCAAAAATGTATAGATTATTTAAATAGAAAATACCTGCAAATTATGAACACTATCAATGATGTCAAAACACGGTCAACTGTCGACGTGAAACGAAATGTATCGATGACCATTAGGTAGCAAAATTGTAGATACCAGTCTTTTTCCTAAATAAGACCTGGGCTGGAAGAGTTGTAAACAAAAATTACACCACGCTATCAAAAGATGCGTTAAACAGTTTTATAAAGACTCGTATTCTTCATAAGGACAGTAACACTCACACTACCGCCATATCTTAACCTTTTGATGTAGCTTTAACACTCGGTATGGAATATATCGGCAATATTCAGAGAGGCATTTTGTTTGAGACTCTCAAATTTGGCCCAGAAGTGAGAAAAGCTGAAAATGTCTCTAAAACTAAAAAATGTTTTTTATGACATAATTTTGCAAAATCACCCTCGGTTATTTTTTTGCTAATTTATATACCGTCATTGCTGTCCATCACATCAACTGTATAGTATGTGCACAAGGTAATTTTGTTAGAGTGAATACTTGTTTCTCCCATCTTTAAGCGCAAATTTACATAAAATAACAAATGTTCATATGACTCATCGATTTCTATGTCTATATAAAGTATTTTTAAGCATCCGCATTACGTTGAAGGACAGTAGTTAAAACATAAATATTTTAGCTTTTATTCCTGAATAAATAGCCATGTGAAATTTTGTAACCTCAAAGATTTTTTTTCTTTCTTATTTGTCTTATCTCTGTTTCGTGTTTGCCTTTTAAAAAGACTCATTTGGAATTGAAAACACTCAGGCAAGTTAAAAACTAGTTTTGCACTGTTCTTTGTCAGTTTTTTGCATTTACTTTTATATGATTTGCGTTTTTTTAAATATAAACAAGCAAGGTTTTGAATAAAGCAATCAAAAGTCTTTATTGTGGTTACTATGTTAGCCTCAGAGTAGCTATTCACACCGTGCGTTCCGAGGTCAGTGTGGGTCTATTTGTAGGTAGTTTAAGGTTGTAAATAGTCTTTGGTTTACACACTGATATGTTTACAGTAGTTTGTGTATCAGAGTGTGTATGTAAGTATGCGTGCGTGCGTATGTCTGTATATATTTGATTTTCACCTTACTATGAGTCTCAAACATTTTGACTGTGACCTACTTTTCATGCAGATATTTGACAGGTTTCCTCTTAAGGTCAGAATCTCACTTTAAACCATCTTCATCATATTAGGGAAATGCATGTTTTGATTATCATAATTGGTATTAAATCATTTGTTATAACTGAGTAACTGTAACCTAATTAAAGGCTACAATTATGTTAATTATTTTTGCTTTCTTACACAATATTGTTTCTTTGTTTTGTTGATGACTCCAAATTTAAATGGATGGATGCAGTTTTATTCTCTGTAAAGCTATAATCTGTAATATTTTCAAAACCTAATAATAAAAAATGAACATCATATACTCTGCAGAGATACTATTGTGTATTATAGTATTAATAAATAAATCGTCACGTACTACGATATTAATCTATTAATCATTGTGTACTACATTATTAATAGATAAATCATTGTGTACTACAGTATTAATAGATAAATCATTGTGTACTAAAGTATTAATATATATAAATCTTTGTGTGCTACAGTATTAATATTTAAATCATTGTGTACTACAGTATTAATAGATAAATCATTGTATACTGAAGTATTAATATATATATATATATATATATATATATATATATATATATATATATATATATATATATATATAATTGTGTACTACAATATTAATATTTAAATAGTTGTGTACTACAGTGTTAATAGATAATTCATTGTGTACAAATGTATTAATATATAAACCATTGTGTACTACAGTATTAATATATAAATCGTTGCGTATTATAGTATTAATAAAATAAATCATTGTGTACCACAATATTAATATATAAATTATTGTGCACTACAGCATTAATAATCATTGTGTACTACAGTATTAATATATAAATCGTTGCGTATTATAGTATTAATAAAATAAATCATTGTGTACCACAATATTAATATATAAATTATTGTGCACTACAGCATTAATAGATAATCATTTTGTACCATATAATTAATTGAAAAAGCTTTATAAAATATAGTATTATCATATAAATCTTTATGTAATATCTTTGGCATGGTTAACGCTGTATACTATTCAATATGTAATTTAACATAATTCAATTTATATTATATCTTTTATATTACTTTTACACAGTTTGCGAATGATCCTGTAGCATTGAAAGGAATTCAGAGATACCCATATCCTGAATCTATGGGCAGTACTAGAAACATATTTTGTATAGGATAAAAAATGATCAAACTGTATTCTTTACATACATAGAGGTTTCAGTTTTCTTACGGACTTGCAGCAATTTATGTGGGTGATCGACACACTATCTAATGTTGTTAACTGGGCTTGTAAACATACAAAATTCATGCTTTCTTGTAGCTGAGATAATCGTAAAAATGCATAAAAGTCAAACGTTTTCTTGATATTTCCTGCAAATGTGGATAGTTTAACTTGTATGTAGAAACGGAACTAACAAACTATATCAAATGGACTCGTAAACATAATAATTAAGAATTCCTTCTTTATGTAGCTGTGATATTCTTAAAAATTATTTAAAAATCAGAATTTTCATTGAAATTTCATGCAACCATGAATTAATCATCTTGGGAAAGTAAATGATGACTTAATAAGAGTCGGCAGCTCCATATAAATGCATTTTATCCCAAATCTGGTGAAAATCTTGGAAATTTGGCTGATTCAGACGAGTGATTATTTAAATATCGCTAGTATAGTTATTGTATTTAGTTGTCTGAGAGACGGTTTTCTTCTCAATGTCACACTGATTTCTCAAGTATGATTTAGGAATAAGATCAGTGTAAGAATAGTCATGGGTCAATTTGCGCATGTAATCATGTCATACTGAAACAACTATTATTGAAGTGCTGTATATACAATCATTTGTTCTTTCACTTTAGAATTGTATTAATATGGGGTCAGATCTCAGTATTACCATATCATTTTCAGTCGCCTTTCAGTCCCACCACCACCCATCACTTTACTCCATCTGCCGCGAGCAATGCAGCATTATGTTATACTGTTGCATTCAGTTTTATTTCCTCCTGTACTTTACATATACAAGCCTCTATTTCTAAATTGTATTTATCACATTGGACTGGTTTTCTTATTAGTGGGTGGGTGCGGTAGTCTCCAACTTGTACTATATAGACACTAAACGAACATGTCCATATTATTTGTCAACATAGACTGAAACAGTCTATAAGCCTTCAGTGCACTATATAGACACTGAAAGAACATGTCACCCTCTTGGGTCCAATAAAGGCACTGAATGAACATATTGCATTATACGGATACTGAAAGAACATGTCACTCTTCTGTGTACTATTTAGACACTGAAAGAACATGTCACCCTTTTGTGTACAACACAGACACTGAAAGAGCATGTTAGTCGTCTGTGTTCTATTTACACACTGAAAAAACATGTCACCCTTTTGTGTACTATATGGATTCTGAAAGAACATGTCACCTTTTGTGTATTAAATTATGTATATTTAATTTAATTGTTTGTTTGTTAGTTTTAAATTTTTTATATCATTGCATATGATTGCAATATAACATTGTTTACTGGACTTGGCCTTGTTCAAAATTGAGTTCATTTCTGCTTGACCTGAATGACTGTTATTTTAGTTATTAAGTTTCATTTACGTAAACAACTAATAATAGCTTAATTATTATACATGTGTATGAGCTTATTAATCGAACTATTATTCATAAAAACAAAGAAGGAATAAAAATGTTGATCAGGGTCAGTGTTTTGGAGATCCCATGTGAATTTAATAGTTTTAAATAAACAAGTCTCATTAAATCATTCAAGAATTTAATTTTCCATTACTGGCTGTTTATAGCAAATGCTAATTTGTGACCTGAGGTCAAGTAGAGAACAATATTATCTTGTGTCTCTGAGCATTTGACCAGTCATGCTTTAACATCTAGCACTTTAAGTTGTATTATGTTGTGACCAGTTTGGGCAATTTTTTTTCTTCTTCAAATTATTGAATTCAAGTGATTATTGTCTCTGGAAATACAAAAGTAATCTGTTAAAATTCTTGGATAAAGATATTCATTGGAATTTACACTGACTCAATTCAAACCTAGCATAATATTTCTGTGATTCGACAAGAGACTGTTGGAACATCAGTACTTCGTAGACTATAACAGACACGTCATCGCCTTCAATTTGGTTCTTGTCGGGACTTGAACTGAGTTTTATTCAGGAATTTTTATATCTAGGACTTGTGTCTTTAATTCTTGGAATATTTTTGGATTTAATTTGCAATACCGTAAGTTATTCTTTCTCATTTTTGACTTCGTAGTCTAGGGAAATAGATAATTTGTTAAATTTTGCAAACAGTGACGGATTACCAAATAGGCAGAGTAAACACTGGCCTATGGGCCCACGCCTTTTAGGGTCCCCGCGACAACAGATCAAAATAATATTGGACCGATTTGATCATGACGTCTTAAGAGATAATGTGTGATGTGTGCCCTGAGATTTCGACTGCCTAGGAGCCTCCACCGGGTTTAATCCGGCACTGACTGCAAATCTTGTTGTATACCTTCTTTTCTGGTGCTTATTTAAATGCACAGACTCGTAACAATATAGACATTGAAAGAACAATTTACTCTTCTGTGCATTATAAAAACGCTGAAGGAACAGGTCACCATTCATTGTCTTATATAGTTACTGAAAGAGCATTCCACGCTTTTTAAGTACTTATGGATATTGAATGAACATGTCACACTTTTGACGTACAGTATGGAAACAGAACGACCAATTCGCCCTTTTGGATCCTACTGCGCACGTATTCATTTGAAGCTAAAGTTCACATTTGACACTTATTTTGAAAAGAAAAAATTGGTCCTTGTTTCTTGTCTCTTATAGTCGACCTAATATTTTTAGAAATATGCTTAATCACATCTATCAGGCTTTTAATTGTATTTATCACATTAATATCTAAAGATTATTCGAAATCGTGATGAACTTGTAAACTGAAGATTAATTGTACAATTAAAACTATTTCTTAGATGTTGGCTATTTTATGAGATACAGTAATATGATAAATCATGAAGTATAGAGCACAGTTTTCATGTTTCTATTTTGCACAACTTCAATTGCTGGCACCAACACACTGATTATGTTCCTTATTCACGTCATAACTAAATATTCGTAATGAAACACAGTGCATTCAAATGCACCCAAGCTGTCTTATTTCACGTTGACACAATATATAAACATGTCAGCATTTAACAAAATAGTTTTACTGAAATGAAAAGACTAGAGCTATTAGCGAAAGTGACATTTCTGGAACAAGCCGAATCGTACTTATTTGCTTTGTTTCTTTTCATAAGCAAAGCGGATGAACTCAATAAACATTTCATTTTTTGTTTCGGGTTTTAATAATGTCTTCTATTGAAAGCATGTAACATTCTTGCCTGGAGAAATTGTCCAGAAAATATCAGAGAAAATAATAACATGTTCATTTTTGGGTGTGCAGAAGTTTCGCTTATTTAATAAACGTACATATGCGCTTTCTGTTCAACTACTGAATCATAACTGCCAAATTTGTTTGCATTAAGTCACGTGAGTTTTTCTCCCGAGTACAATAAATCGTATGACAGTTGATTAAACAGAGTTATGTGACGTCATATATCATGAATGTGAGGTCCAAACACAAGGACATACTTGCCATACTCACAAGAAATAAAGCATTCTTTATATATATATATATATATATATATATATATATATATATATATATATATATATATATATATATATATATATATATATATATATATATATATAAGTTAGAATAAAAATGCATCATTTTTCAATCATAAAGTATAATTTTATTTAGTTGGGTACATTATAATTATTTAGCTTTGAATCATTTTTAAAATCTACCATAACGTTTCGCCAAAATCTCCACCCAGGTTGTTTCTTATTGTCAAGTAAGATGCGCGAAAAAGTGTACAATGTTCTGTTTTCCAAATTGATGGATCTGTAGAAAGTATAATAATTGTGGGCACTTATGGTTAAACATGAGAAGTTTTGAGATCGATGGGTCACTTTCCGAAAAATAAAACTATATAGATGTAAGTTGCTTTAACTTTGAGAGACTTTCTTTGGAATTAAAAACATTTATTATAGACTCATTTGTTTGTTAATTTTCAATTTTCAGATTATAATTGTTCTGTTGGGAATATGATGCCTTCAGAAATAAAAATTTCAAAAAATATTTCGACAGATGAAACGACCAGTGTCTCACGATATCTCTACTATGTCATCTTAAGTGTGCAAATCACACTCCCGCCATTAGAAATGGTCAACATCTATCTCAGATTATACTATTTGTTTTGAGAGACTAAGGATTGTTCTAGTTATGATACCAGTCTAAATTTGTTTAAGTTATTTGGGCAGAGTCTAAATATTTACCATGTTTAATTAAGTTCTGAAAACAGATCCACCAACCGGTGACCTCCTATGCACACTTTAGCGTCATCCCAAGGCTGAAAAAGTTTTTCTTGCAGTAATATGAAGTTACAAATAAATTAATATCTATATAACCAATTAATAAGCACATTCCGTGCTTGTGTAAATTTTAGGGCAGGGTCGGACCCAGAAAAATCGCTAGGGTTAAGTGGATAAGTAGACAGTGAGTCTGGGGAACTGAACCATGAATCCCGTCGAAGCTCCTGCAATTTAATCATTTCTCTGACATAATTTTAATAATTTTAATAATTTAACTGTAAATAAAATTGTACTGTAGGACACATTCTGATTAATGGTTCACTCCACCACTTTCCGCCCCTGGATGCGACCCAACTTAAAAGAGGTAAAACTGTATTTTAAATATTACTTTCTTTAAATATGCACCAAAGAGCTGATTTATTCACTTATTTATTTTTCCTAAATGTATTACAGAAGGTTAAATATACAAATGGTTTGGAAGATGTGTTTTCGACATTGCGCTGTTCATGAGGCGTGGAACATGGATTTTCCCCATTGTGCTGTTCAGGATCTCACCACATTATTCAAGGTCCTTATAAATCCTTCATGTTTGTCAATTTGTGATGAAGTCCAGTGCATTAGGTGTAAGTTCAGATGCAAAATGACTAACTTGGAGAACACCATAAAAACTAGTACAGGTCATATCGAATTTTCCAAAAATAGGTTTGTAATAAAACAAATGAATATTTAGTGCAAGTCAACGTTCCATGAACCGGCCAGATCACCTATTTCTTTTGCCATCCTCGTCAAAAGGATAAAAATATTAATCATTTTTCGGGGGTACTAGATTAAAATGCCATAACAATTGATTGACCCAATTAATGTGATGCCTGTAAAAGCGTCAGGTTAAACTAGCCTTTATGCCACCTTAAATCTATAATCGTATAGATGTAGGTTTGCATTATACACACTAGCATGTGAATACTTCTTTTACGCTGTCCCTCCTTGATAGCATATATAGTTGTCATTATCAGATGCGTGGAGCCATGCTGTGGATGTATTCCAAATGAGTTATCTAAGACTAACAAAATTACTGTGAAATCAAATATCTTTATTTAAGTGATGAAGATAGCCCCATATACATTCCCCTACATGCTCAGTGAATTGGCAAATGTTCTTAAATACTGATAAACATATGCGCTACAACGATACAACAACCACTAACGGCCTTAGCAGACGCGGGACCCGATTTGGATCATTTTGGCGGGGCCCCCTGGATTTAAGCGCGGAACCACCCGTGAGCACGGCATTGGGAAATAAACTTTCAAAAAAGTTTTATATGAAAGTTGAACTTATAATTTTCTTTCATCGCTTTAAAGTTACTTTCTCTTTTTTAGATATAATTTTAAAAATTACGAACGCGCGGGCCCCCTGTGAGAGCGGGAAATCGGTTCAGTTGGCCTAGGAACGGCCTTGACAAAATGAATAGCAACAAGTGTGTGTGTGTGTGTGTGTGTCTGTGTGTGTGTGTTTAACGTAGCTTTAACAATTTTTCAGTCATATCACTAGGATGTCTGAAGTGTTATAGCACTGGGGCATCATGCCGCAGACATGTAGTATGATGTCCCACTCGGTCACATTATCCTGACACCAGGTCGATCAGTGCTAACAATAACCTCTTAATACCGAGTACCTAACGAAGCAATTGTAATACCATATTTATAAGGTTTTGGTATGACTCGGCCGTGGTTCGAACTTGCGACCTCTTGCGTCCGGGGCAACAGCTATAACAACTAGACCACCAGAGCCGTAATAAAACCACACCAATAAAACCATTTGGCAAAAACATTAGATGAGGTCACTTTCATTTAAGTATGATAATTCATGTCTTAAATCTCTCAGTTTCAATTCAAGGTAGCAACAAGTAAAAATAATATTTACAATTTACGTTGCCTTTATATCCTTGACTTGTACCAGCAGAGGGTGAGCCACGGTTATAATTTGTAGCGTTAGTTGGATTGCCGTGCTATAGCTAATCCTTTAGATAGGGATTAACTATACAATGCATGAGCTAACGAAGGTTAGTCTTATCCACAGGATTATAATAAAGGGTCTATGAGCGTTAACAATATCAATTGGACTCATACTGTTGACAAAGAGTAGAGATACAAAAGTACAAAGCATTGACACTCAGTTCTTACCTATTTTAAATATAATTCCTGACTTAAAAAAATTTAATTAAAATGTTTGATTTGTGTACATAACACTGTACATCATATTGTCTTGCAAGGAAGGCCTGTTTGTCTACATTGTTTCCAAGGGATATTGTGTGTCTGTCTATGTGTGTGTGTGTAAGAGAGTTTAAGTGTAATAATCACCTCGTTTGCAATAAAGAATTTTGTATTTAGTGATAGTTTCAAAGTGTAGAAATGTAGATTTAAAAATTATAATAAATATAGCATATTAACATCTTGTTCGGGTTATGATTTTTAAAATTTAATAAACCCCAAAAATAAAAAGAAACCCAACAATGATAGAATGCTTCCGTCATTCAATGAAATATGAAATGAAATTTGCAAGCAGTGCACAATACTGTGTTATTATGAATGACACCCTGTTAGGTTACCTTGAACAGTGTCATTTAAAAATATTTTCACTGATATCAAAATATTTTGGAGTATCCATAATTTCTACTGGATATTAAAATTCATATTCCAATATAAAAATTATCATTTTCTAACGGACTATGTTTAAAACAAAGTTGTAGATTATTATATTTCTGAGACTTTTGACCGTGCCCAATGGCATTTTCGCTGGCATTTGGTTACAAGGTGCCATTACTGTTTCAGAGGCACGAGTAACTAGGTGGAGCTATGAATGGGTAAGGGGGCATTTAAAGTTACAATCAAAATTACAACTTCCTCCGAAGTAATATTTTTTTTTTTTATGAAACATAGTTTCGATCTCATGCGATGTTTTTTCAGAGTTGAGCATTGGTTATGAATCTATGGGCAGACATTCAATTAACACGAAGCTCCAGACCTACTGGAAGGAATATACGCAATATGAAAGCGAAAAGATATATCTCAGTCTGTTATTTTAATTTATAACTACAAAGTATGACCACGGAATTGACCGCTTCATCAAAATGCATCATCAAATGATTATAACGCATTTACTAGCAAAATACTGTGGCTCTTGATTTATATTAGCATTATATTTTCTTATTATGATGTCTCTTATTGTTGCATTATTCGGTAAGATAGCAAGAATGTCTTACATGCGCCAATTTCTAAATGCACTTAACTGAAAGGTGATCATTGATATAAGCAGAAAATGGGTCTAGGGTTCCACTGATTCTGTGCTAATATTGATGTGTGATTTCAAGAAATAGAACCCTTCATTACCTCTGGCAAATATACTTAGACGTAAGGAAGACGTAAGTGGCGGTCATGTGATACATTCACTTATAAGGAAGAGATTTAATTAGGCAAAAAAGGATCGATCACATTGCTCAATTTACACCCTTGTCAGTGTCCCAATCGACAATAAAATGACCTTCTGAGGAATGTCTGACATTTTTCTATATTTTGTGTTTGTGTGTGTGTGGGGGGGGGCGTATTTCTAAAATCTTTCTTTTCTTAGGTTCTTCTTTATGAGTTTTGGTTTGTGGCGTACGGGTATATTGGGATTCATTTTATTTCTTTAAATGAAAGAGTACTTCTTTTTTAAACCGTATATTTTATCTTAATACGAAACGGCTGAAAATAATGAAAACGTGTACCAGGTGCACACATTGCAAACTGTACAGTATAGCTGACAAAAGCGGCCTGTATTAAATTCTTCAGAATATTGGAATCCTTTCAACCTTAGAGCATACCCATTATTACATTTAGTGAACTGAGGAGTTTGGCTGCCTTTCAAGATACAACTATACCCTTAACAAAAATTTTATGCGTTTATATGTTCTTCTCATTAATTGATCCGGTGTTTCTGTTTAAGAACACACATTTAGTAACTGGTTTTCAGCTTTCTGTCCAACCCAATGGAACGCTTAGGTTACAAACGTTCGCCGGCATAATTTGTGTTTCCGTGTTGGCATGGAATTTGCTCCAATACCTAGGCAACCGTTGAAAAAATGAATGAAACTAAACACCTCATTTCCATGTAGATCTCGAGGATCTACTGCAGGAAGTTATTGAATTTTTGAAAGCTTCTTGAAAGGTACTCTCGTTTTGTTATCATTAATTACAATAATAACAAATTAATTACTGATGTTATTCTGTTAATGGATAATTGCAAAAGGTTTCCGATTGCAAAAAGCATTATCCACTTTGCTATTAATAACAATCTGTCCTGCAGAGGTCCCTGCAAGTCAAATGGCTGTAAGTCACGTTATCGTTTGAGGTTATTACTAAATTTCAACAAAATTTGATCATAGTTTTCTACCAAGCTCAAACAATCACAGACATGTTTGTGCATACAGTCATATCATTTAATGGGCGTGTTTACATTGGCAGTCACTAAAAGCAAAAGGTACATGTCGTATAATTTAAAGAATGTATTCGTATTGGCAGTCACTATAAGCAAAAGGTACAGTTAATATACAGGCATTTCCATTATGAACATTCCTAATAGGTCTTGGCATAGTTAATATACAGGCATTTCCATTATGAACATTCCATATAGGTCTTGGTATAGCTAATATACAGGCATTTCCATTATGAACATTCCATATAGGTCTTGGTATAGCTAATATACAGGCATTTCCATTATGAAATTCCATATAGGTCTTGGTATAGTTAATATACAAGCATTTCCATCATAAAATTCCATTTAGTTCTTAGTATAGTTAATATACAGGCATTTCCATTATGAAATTCCATATAGGTCTTGGTAAAATTAATATACAGGCATTCCCTTTATGAACATTTCATATAGGTCTTGCTACGGATAATATACAGGCATTTCCGTTATATCCTTATATAAAAATATTGACTCTGGAGTTGGAATACACTTGGCATAACCAGTCCCTATATCAAAATCATGGGTCTGAAACTGGGCTGGACACCATCTACGTGAATGAGATGAATATCACAGTTTGAAGTTGTGAGGAAGTTGTAACTTTTGCACTTAAACATTTTAACACGTGGAGACCTATGCGGTCGTTATGTATTGGATCACATCCTGCTACTGTCTTCACCATTGTCTGCAAAAGCAATTAACTGCTCGCACGATATAAGACTGGGTATGCAATTAACTCTAATTCCGGAACCTCATTATTTACAATTTACAATACATAAATTGCATTGAAAGTACATTTTTAAACAGGGCAGTAGTTACAGTATAGGTTATAATACCAGATATTTTTGGTCAATAGATTTCTCACACAAGGGGGTGGTGGAGGAATCTGGCTTCACTACGTGCTCAGGCTGTAAAGGTTTATGAATGCGCGTCAAATATTTATTTATATTTTCACGACCAAAACTTGGTTTGGTTTGGCGCTTTATAGCATAGCAACACAATTTAGCAATTAGAGTAAAGTGTCTTGCCAAAGGACACACCACGGTAGCTATGTCCAAATTTGGTAAGCATAACAATTTGGACCCAATGATTCTAGCAGGGCGTCCCAAGTTAATTCGGTCGTACCCAGGAACCTTGTTAGAATTATTGCGCAAAACTAGGTTTATGCAGACCATTTAAATTTTGTGGCTATATCTGCATGTATATTTAAATCAATTGGGTCAGATTTTCATTCAATTACTTCTTTTCTTTCATTTTTCAAAATATTTTTAGCTATTTTGGACTTGCACGTTCTTTTTTTATTGTGCTAAAGCTATTGTCATTTATATTTCTAACAGGTATTTTGAATGCATAGATGGCCTTGTTAAAATTTCGTCCCACTAACACAATCTGACCATTAGCTGAAATATTTCGGGTTGCATGGGGCTGTGGAGGCATATGAGTAGATTAGCTGCTTGCAACAAAAAAATGAAAACAAAAAAATGTTTCTAATAAATTGCAATAGCTTGGAACCACTCCGGTGGCCTAGTGTTTAGAGCGTCCGCCTCGGATGCTGGAGCTCGTGGGTTCGATCCCTGGTTGAGTCATACCAAAGACTTACAAAAATGGTACTAACAACTCCCTCGCTTGACGCTCAGCATTAAGAGGTTAATGTTAGGACTCGTCAGCCTGGTGTCAGGATAATGTGACTGGGTGGGACATCATGCTACATGTCTGCGGCATGATTCCCCAGTGCTGGACATCACTATAAACTGACACACTACAGACATCGTAGAGATATGACTGAAAATTTGTTAAAGCAAAGAAAAATTATAAACACCACTATAAACACCGCAATAGCTTGGACCGGAACACAACTTACTGCAAGGGTTTTTCAGCTATAATCATAGTCAAGTAAAACACTTTTATCTTTTATTTTTTAATACTTTTTATTCCTTCATTTTACGCTGAAATCTATATTCAGCATGCTTATATAAGAGTGAAATGTTAGTGTTATTTTTCTAACCACGTCGTTCGTTCTTAGTAAAAGAAATCTCCCAATAATACGCCCCCCCCCCAAAGAATTAATGAATGGAAAGCGAGGAACTTTGTAATATACTATATGACTTGTGCCCAAATGTAAAATAATCGTTCAAAATAATCACGATTGGGTCATCAGTAAATACACAATACATTACGAACTTTATTCTATCACACTACTCGTTATTACACTTTTGCGCCGAGAGCGCTCCGGTGGCCTCGTGGTTAGAGCGTCCGCCTCGGATGCGGGAAGTCGTGGGTTAGAACCCAGGCCGAGTCGTACCAAAGACTTTAAAAATGGTACTAACAGCTGCCTCGCTTGGCGCTCAGCATTAAGAGGTTTGTGCTAGGACTGGTCGGCTTGGTGTTAATATAATGTGACTGGGTGGGACATCATGCCACATGTTTACGGCATGATGCCCCAGTGCTAGACACCACTATAAGCTCACACTGCAGACATCGTAGCCATATGACTGAAAAACTGTTAAAGCTGTGTTAAAAATCTATATCACACACATACACACACACGCGCACACACACACACGCGCGCGCGCTCGCGCGTTTTCGCCTACAGGCGTTGCCCCGAGTGGACGAGTGGTCTAAAAAGCTTTCCGTTACGGATCGCTGCCATCTCACCTCTGCGTGGGTTCGAGTCTAAGATTCAATGAAAGTGGATATGTGAGAAAGCTTGCCAGTAGCTTCTCGTTGGTCGGTGGTTCTTTCCGCGAATTTCCAGGTTTCTTCATTCACCATTAATATTGGCCGCCATGTATAGCCTGTCGTGTACTGTTAAATGGTGTTAAGCCCCAGAGCAACAATAACAACAATAATCGAAGACAGGGCATGCTCCGGAGCTTTTGGAGCATCGTTGAAAAGTTGGCAGGCACGGAACAAAATGGCTATGCTCTGCAGCTCTAACAATGTTGAGAACGTTAACATACATTGATTCGTGTTTCCCTCATCTTAATTTATAGTCATCACTTTCTTATCACTATTATAAGAACTATATGCTTCTGTTCGTTGTGGGAAATATGCTTGTACTAGCAGAGTACCAGTATTTTGCCCGACTTAGAAAGACAGCAACAAATTTTCATTCTTGGAATTCCTATTTTCTCAGCGTGCACGTATGAAATTTCAAATAAAACAATGAATTATAGTCTTGCACGGGTAGCAATCGTCGTTGAAAAACGCATACAAAAAGGAATCGCTCATCTGTCTCTTCCAAATCCAATTTACTCTGTCATTCAGATTTATAAATAAAGTTTATTTAACCATACCTTAGAACATACACGTTTATCCTTCCATAACAAAATTTATCTGTGTCGATATCTTGAAATAATTTGCTATGACATTCAGGAAGCTGATGTCAGTTAGTACCCATCATCCTAATACTCAGTACAATCAAACATCCCGTGAGTGCGGCTGAAAGCTGGCTTAATGACGTCTTGGCCAGAGTTTATCGGAAGTTCCGGCAACGTAAATTGGTGATAAAATGCATTGGATATATATATATATATATATATATATATATATATATATATATATATATATATATATATATATATATATATATATATATATATATATATATATATATATAATACAATGCCTTAACATCATAACGAAGTCACTCCATACTTTGAACGTTTCATGTTTTATAGCCTCAAGGAAGCGTCCATTTTGCGACATACATGACGAATCCCACACTGAATCACGAAATGTAAAACTACTAGATTAAAGCCGATTCTTGGCAATAACAATCTATGTGAGAGAGAGAGAGAGAGAGAGAGAGAGAGAGAGAGAGAGAGAGAGAGAGAGAGAGAGAGAGAGAGAGAGAGAGAGAGAGAGAGAGAGAGAGAGAGAGAGAGAGAGAGAGAGAGAGAGTCTGGTTTGAAACTTTACCTTAACTTGTATAACTTTATATGACAGACATGACAGAATGGTAATTGCTAAATTTAATATGGTTTGATTTTTTATGATCAAACAATCCTAAAGAGGAAATACTAAGTTACAAAGAAAAGTGACAGTTATAAAGAATTGCTATGGATAAAAAGTCCATGCAGGATAATCTGCTGTATTTTGTTTTTACAGTTCTTATCTATCAGCCAATTGATACCCTTGACATACATCTGACCTGGAAATGACACACATACATACACACACAATATATATATATATATATATATATATATATATATATATATATATATATATATATATATATATATATATATATATATATTGGTTGATGGTTGGTTGGCTTCCGTTAGTCTCGAAAGACGATTATATATATATATATATATATATATATATATATATATATATATATATATATATATATATATATATATAT
>JAEAOA010000195.1:827500-902500 GCA_016746295.1 Potamilus streckersoni | reverse complement strand
TGGCAATGTTTTCCTGTATTGACAGTTTCTGTTACGTGTGATATGAACTTAGTTTCAGGAAGTTGTTTTGCCATCTGCTTTTCTTCCATTTCTTCAACAAGCTTCCTTTTTCTACTTAGTCCAGGTCAAGACAAGTACAAATGTGCTTAGTTACATTGCTGCCGTTGTTTCTTCAAACTACATCGCTAGAGTATTATAACTACATCTAGAGTATTATAAGCAAGTCTATTGATAAGGACCTAATAACTCGGTCAAAAAGAGACAAAAGCTCATTTGAAATTAATTATTCTAGTGAACTTCATAGAAAACTAGAATTTAAATGGTTTTTTTTAACACCTTATAATAATCTCCTTCCGTTTAATATCAGTTTTAAAGATGATGGAATTATTTCCGCGAGACTGTTGACAGCAATGTCCTTGTATTTTTGCACAAAATATTTTTTCTTTTGCTTGCGAACTAGTTTATCTGAAATCATAAACTTTATTGGAATCTTTACAGAATGATAACTTAATAAGTTTATTGAACTAAAAGGGAAATATAAGATGACTGAGATATGTTTTTGAAATCTCTCTCTCTCTCTCTCTCTCTCTCTCTCTCTCTCTCTCTCTCTCTCTCTCTCTCTCTCTCTCTCTCTCTCTCTCTCTCTCCATATACACCAACATACACACACTCTCTAACAAGCCCAACTTGAGTTCCAAAACCAGGAAGAAAAAGGAATCTTACTGGATACGTCGCCTTAGAAAATTGAAACCAAGCGGTCTAAACCAAGAAGACTATAAAATGAAAGCTATGCACTAGTAGAATTATCATTTGCAGCCGACACATTTTCTTTTTAAACTGAACTGTATCTTCTTAGTATCCTTTAATTACTACTATAAAAAAATAATCAGGAATATAATTGTATATCCGGGATATATTTTGCGTTACATAAATGTACACAAAGTAATAGATGTCGCTATGGCTCATAGATTTCTAATTAAGCACAACTATTTCTCAGTATCCGCAACAAGTCTTATAGGCTGGTTGAGACATAATGCATCTATAGGTTTAATAAATGTAGAAACAGCCATGTAGGGATTTACAAACACAACCTTTTCTATATTTATTTGTTTTGTCTATGTTTAAAAAAGACTCTTTAAGAGTCGAAAACGCTCAGGCTAGTTAGATACTAGTCTTGCACTGTTCGCCGTCAGTTTATTGCACACAAACACACAAACTATATATATATATATATATATATATATATATATATATATATATATATATATATATATATATATATATATATATATATATATATATGGTACGTACATAGAATACATGTAGTAAGAAATGTCTTCTTGTCACCGGAAGTCGTTAGCTGATGCGGCGCCACGTAAGAGCTTAATCTATCAGATCACGTTTACTAGTCGGGTCTAAATCAATAATCAAACTACTTAGGAACTTTCAAGGAATGTACGCTTTTTATGACTACGAGGCATAATGGCTTGTATAATTAACAAAATCAATATGAGGATTTTCTACCGGACACAGAGATCCTAGAACTGTGATGTTATATGCTTATAATGCTGCAGGTACGTAAAATTACTTAAACACAGTAATTTTCCAATATGAGATGTTATCTCTGAACGAGAACACAAAACCCCATAGTAAATCCATCTGCTAAATTGTACAAACACTT
Source organism: Potamilus streckersoni (assembly GCA_016746295.1). Classification (NCBI taxonomy): domain Eukaryota; kingdom Metazoa; phylum Mollusca; class Bivalvia; order Unionida; family Unionidae; genus Potamilus; species Potamilus streckersoni. The sequence goes on along the minus strand of JAEAOA010000195.1, from coordinate 900,819 downwards.
TATTATTCAAGCTGCAAACCTGATACGTAAAATTGAACAATTTAGTGAAAAAGTTACGTGTTATCGAGAATGATATAATATGTGCAGCATTTATAAATTAAAATCGCAAGCAGTGGAGATCTATTTTCCTTTTTTGTTTCTTTTGTAATACGCAGTCGTTGAATAAACGTGAATCATCAGATCAAATACAATTTGTTTCCCTAAAGTTACTGTCCTTATTTGCTTTGCAAATTGTCGTTTGAATTTGAAAATTTGTGTACAGCGTTTTTTTAATACACATCACTGTATTTGTTCAAGTAATTGTGTCTTATCTATAATAGTAATCTCAGAATTCATATGCATGAATCCCATTTATAATTTCTAGTACGAGTTTCATCACACCGAAGCAACCTTTTTATAGTCATGATTTTATGTACCAGCACGAAGGACAGTCCCAACAGAGGTCATTATCTACAGAATTTAACTATAAACTTGTATCCCAATACTGACTTTTTGGCGAGCAATTGCCAACACAGTACCATCTTTTTTAGCAATTTTAATATCACATGTTCTTTTATCAACATACAAAGATGGTTGAAATCTTTTCTAAATGAAAACAAAATTTGAAAAGAATCATTTTGTCTAGGTTATTCTTTCATTTATCAACAAGAAAAATATTTCTTAATATGGTTTGTTCTTGTAAAAATGAAAAACCTTAACCATGCAACGTTGAAAAATGCAAAATTATATTGCTTCTGTTGTAGTTTATGGACGGGTTATGGATTAAAAATAATATAAAAATTGATGAACCTTTTGATTATCAATAGGTGCTGTCTACAGGAAGACCTACAAGAAACCAATATATAGGCCAGTATACACAAACAGTTGTGACGAAAGAGTTATGCCCAATGAGGTGTTATCAGTTTCATAATTGTTGAGTCCAAAATTTTTAATGTTTTTTAAAAATGGGTGAAGAATGGGAAAATAGAGTGAACATAAAAAATAATGAAGCGAAAAAAGATAGGTCACAATAACCTTTATTGTGTTATTATGTCAACTAGAGATGCGTCTACACGCTTAATTTGATTAGTTTAGGCATGAATTATATGAAAGAATTAAAGAACACTCGCAACACAGAGTAATCAAGCATGAATACTAACTTAGAGGTTCTACTTTTGCATGCATTGATTACTGCTTATCAGCATATCGATTGGACGAATGTATGTCAGTTAGGGTCCAACAAATAGATGGTGTAACGACTTAAAATTTAACAGAAAACCAGCATGAAAAATAGTTGACAGTGACAAGCTTTTGCCAGGATTGGGTTATTTTTTATTTTTGTTAATGTTGTCTGTACATAAGACTCCTATCTTCCAGTGCATAATGCAAAGGAAAATGGGGGTTCTGTGCAGTTTGCAGTTGAAATAGACCTACAAAGCAATTATAAACAGATATTTCATTCACTACTCTTCTAAAACAATAAAGCTCTTTGCAATTATCTGAGATTCATTTTATTTTGTGGATAATCAAAATTTACCTTTTTTACAAATACAATAGTCTTGACCTGTTGCTTTGTATTGTTGTTGCAGATCTGTCTCTTGACCTGTATAATATTTGACTGGATCTAGAGTTTGTGTTCCAAATAAAAGCTTTAACTCTCTAAATATGAAAACAGCTGTGGCTTATTAATGTATGGTATTAATGCAACATTTTTTAAAGATGCACACATGTATCTATTTTGATAAATATGTTTGCGAAAAGGTTCATATGCATCGTGTAAAAAAAACAATTAGCAAATGCAAAAGTGAATCAAGGGTAAAATAGGTCACTTTGATCTATATCTTGAGATACGTATGAGTTACTTTGTAAGATGCTCCATATTTAATGACAATGGGTGAAATATGCTCCAATTTAAGGACGACATTTGGCGATATAGTTATTAGGTATCCTGTCTGAAGCCAAGGTAACAAATGAAACAAATTCATTATTCACTCGAACTCAAAACCAAGAACAGGTGAGCTAAATACAAAATCCTTTTGTAACTCGATTAATCAGCGAATATCGGGTGTGTGTGTGTGTGTGTGTGTGTGTGTGTGTGTGTGTGTGTGTGATTTGGATGTTTAGCGTAGATTCGTCAGTCATATCGCTGCGAGGTCTGTAGTGTGGCAGTTAAATTGTGATGTCAAGCACTGTGGCATCATGTTCCAGACAATTAGCATCATGTTCTACCCAATCATATTATCCTAACATCGACCGACCAGTCCTAACATTAACCTCTTATGCTGAGGGCAGAGAGAGCCTGCTGCTAGTACCATTTGTATTAGTCTTTATTATGAATCAGCCGGAGTTCAAGTGAATAATGAAATTGTTTCATTTGTTGTCTTCCTTCTAGACAGGATACCTGATACCATGTCGCCAAATATAGCATACTTCTTAACATTTGTTCTGTTATACTGTTTTTGTAATTAATTAGTGTCCTCTTAAAGAAATGTGTGCAATTTTTTAAAAAAATGTTTGATAGAGTCTTATACAATAATGGCAAAAATATATGCATTTGTATTAGTATTGTTTGAGTTCAATTATATTCTAAAGATGAAAGCATTGGAATCTCATGTTTCACACACACCATAAAAACTAATCTCAATTTGCCCAAAAAACCCTTAAAATAACGAAATCTATACAATAAATTCACAAGTGAATGATAACAAGCTCTTGAAAGTAATGTCATAAAATAAATAATGCATTTTTGTTAAACAAAAATTTGTGCAGTTTAAAAAAAATAGAGATGAAAGAGAATATACTTTTACTTTTGTCATTGATGATCAGATAGATGATGATGTGACGGAACAAATGGTAGTAAATGAGATAAACTGATACTTTATAATCATTGCTTTACCATTGATGACAGTAATGAAAAAGAAGAGAACAAATAACTGATGGAAAAATCAATACTTTATAGAACGGGCAATAACTAACAATGATTCATTTTCCAGGTGATGAAAGCATCTACATTTTTTGTTATATTCTTCCCATAAAATTACACTGGAAGCAAAGAACGTATTACACGATGATATGGATTTTTACTTTAGTTAGTCATAATTGTTAAATACAGAAAGATACAGTGTAATAAGAAACCTGGAATTGGTCTTATGTTACGTACAACTTCATTTCAAGTTTATCTATTTTGCCACCATTAAGAACAGCTGTCGGCAGAAGTTATTGACGGATTTGAATATTACCTGGTTTACATCGACGAAGGACGTAGAACTTGAAAAAAAACAACAACAAAACAAAACAACAATAACAAAACAACGCAACACCTCCGTGTATGCAAATGAAACAGCAATGGGGAATTGTTATCTAAACAATAAAACAGCGCAAAACTAATGTGTATACAAATGAACCAGCTATGGAAAATTTTACCTAAACACCGTAACGTGAACATCATGAAGTTTCTAGGAAAAGCAACTCCTTAAAGCAGTTTACTTTGAACTCTCTTGCACACGTGTATAACGATTCAGTTTGTCGCACAAACCAATACAATGCTATGCTATGCTAAGTTAATACACAGTCTGTATTTTGCTACATTTTGGGATAACATAGACACTGGTAATTCAATCTTTAGGGCACCGTACACAAGTCCATATAAAAATGGAGTGTTGCATGATGAATTAAAAGATGAAGTTATAGTGAACAGGTTTTTGCGCCTCATCTGAAATTGGAGCCTAATAATTATAACCGATAAATTCATTAACATTTCTTTAGATAATCTCGGCTGATCATGCTGCAAAAAGAGCTTTAAAATTAGGATATCTAAAAAAATAGTACATGGAATTTTGTATATATCTTACTTCCTAGACCATTTTAAGTCTTGTTATTTTTATGTTATTCTAATCAAAAGTTTCAAAATTGATTTTAAAAAATTATTGGTTTAGAGATATGAGTGTTTAAAAAACAACATTTACTAGCAATTCTACTATATGCAGTGCCATATTAACAGTGTGGAGGACACTAGGCCATCTAAATCTCTGCCCCACCCTTCGCAAATTATCTCCTAATACGTTTTTAATTTTACCAACCTTAAAGGCGTAAGACCTATAAACAGGTACTTGCTTGCTTTTTGGTATTCCGGCACTGACTATATGCGAGGCATCGACCAGTATTCCAAATCTGTTATCATCACATTCTTCCAGTCATGCCGTTAATGTATTTGTGGAGTTGCGGGATACAAAATTAAATAAACGTTTTTGTACACCACTAAAATTCTTTCTGTTTTCAGAGGTTTTGCTCATTCAATGTAATTTCTTTTTTTCTCTATATTAATTTGATATATATTCAACCACGCCTTTGCGAAGAGTTAATTACATTCCACCTCATTTTTTCAATTAATAACCCTATACTAACAAGCCCCATGAACGTTTTTGATGCGAAAAATCGGAGTTTTTCTTCAGCATCAAACTGTTGGCGATGTGAAAAAGTATTTTGTAAACATCAAATTTTCTTACTTTATGCTGAAGGGTATAACGTATTGTGCTTGAGTAATCTCTTATTTATGTTAAAAAATCATTTTACTGAATTTAGATCTTTATATAAGAGATTTCCCACCACTTTTCCTCGAACACTATTCCTTTTTAGGTAGTGTTTTATACTGTGGGTATCTGGAGATTTGTAAAGTCCTTCCATACATTAATAATTTGTAATCACAATCCAGAACATGAATATTGATTTAGCTATCACACGTCAACAACCTAATCATGTTTATATCAGTGAGTTATGTAGTATTTATATAAGGACCATGCAGTCACGCTGTTAATGGACTTGCCATCATCTACCAGACTGGATGTTTAGCGATGATTACCGAGAAAAGCTATTTATTTGATGCTCTGATTTTATATTTCTTTCTCTTTATATGAGATGTCGTCCTTTGGTTTTATCATCATTATTTAGCTAAGTTAATCGCACGTTGTTAGTGATACAATTCATGCCACTTTCCTATTAATGAAACTCGGTTATAGCGCACGACGATTCATGAAAGTGGCTATCCTACTAACGTGATGTCAATAATAGCTCAGGACATTTCGCCAAAATGCACTTTCCTAAAATGAAACTCAATAATTGTGCACGACACTTCATCAGAGGTGTTAGTCCTACTTACGTGAACTCAATAATGGCGCACAACACTTTGTCAAACGGCACTAATGTACTCTCATTAATGGCCCACGACACATCGTAAATATGCACACCTGGTTGATATAAAACTTTATCGACATGCTGTTTAGTCGACAGGTGTGCTAGCTGGTCGCAAACCTCATTCCGATTATGTAGTATATAGGCTGATAAAGAGCGTAAATGGCGTAACACGGAATAATCCTGAAGAAAGCAATATTATTTACCTATTTGATATAAATGTCCTGAAACTTTAGACTCAAAACTTAGCGTATAGCTTCATTTGAAAATATGATGCTAATAAAAGGCGCAAACATTAATACATACGACCTCCAATGTATTCCCATCCACTGTAAAGTGTTTGCGACAGTATCGGAGAGGGTTATCTCCGAAATGACTAGATCCGATGCGCCTTTAACTAAGCAACATTCAAATAAAATAAATGTATTTGTATTCGTTGAAAGAGAAAGAATAACATACATTTATGTTGTGATTTTTCGGACATTAGAGGTTACATGAAAAAGGCAAATATCAAAAGGTCATATAATCTTAGTGGCAAAATAATGCGAACTCTTTCGAGAAGGAGCACTTTTCAAATCGCCGGAAGAGATTATGCTGAAGATATTATATTAGTGAACGATAACACTGGTGGCTAACCTTTTAATTTGTACTAATATTAGTTCTCCAAATATGCATATGTGTTCAGTATTATACAAATAGACACAAAACATTATATACTTTATTCTGATATAATTTTTAAGTTTGTCCGTGTTGTCAGCGAAATTGTGTCTCGACGAAGTGTCTTCTAGACCAGTTGTTGATGTCTGCCATAATGTCATGTAGAAGTTGAACAATTATCTTACTGATCACGGTCTTTTCTGCACCCACAAGAGTTGAAAAATTAATAAAACCTGGAACTCTTCAAGAATGTTCTGAATTTGATATTTGAAATTTCAGACATTGTTGCCCGCTTTGTAAGCAACAAAAGCCAACGGCATTGATTTTAAAGCTATACAATGTGTAATGAATAACCATTCCTGTAGGAAAAATGATTACACGGGTTGGAAGTCATCAGTTAATGTATAAAACATAATATGGACTTTAAAACCTGTGTTTGCAGACATCAATATTATTCATTTTACAGTGGCATTATATCAATAAACCGTACGCTAACATCAAAATCAAAAGATTTCTTAAACAAGAGTTTTTCTATAAAATACGCGCTGTACATTTTTTTCTAAATTGTTTGGTGTTTAAAACACAGTTTGTAGAACATAACTTGTCAATTAGCACCTTTTCAGACAGGTTGCTCGTTAAAGCATTCTCAGATGTCTATCGAATCCCTGCCTTAAATAACAAATTCGGATCAATCATTATATTGATACCTCTATACTGTTATTTAGCCGGTTCTGATGCGATGTTATGAGCAGTTATTATACTCCACACTGCCTTTTCCACTCCTATATGCTGATGGAGTTGCCGTGTTAATTATCTCGCTTGGATGGTATTGAAGAAGTCTTTGCCAGTGTGTTTTGTGGTCAGTAAGATTAACAAAAAGACTACCTGGGCAGGAACAGTAGAGTTAAACATTGGGCTCGTAACTTAATAGTCTTAGATTGAATTTAGTCATTGATTCCTAACCGAGATAAACATTCACGTAGCGAAGGTACTTAGTCAATTCATTCCAAGTTGTGTCAATTCTCTCAGTGTTGAAAATTTATGTTCAAAAACAAATCTATGAAATTTAGCGCTGTGATGTCAATGTGCATGTTTGACTTAATTTATCTTCCCAATATGCACTTTCGAACTCGAGCCAACTGTTCAAACAGATTTAATTTGTTCTGTATTACAGTGTCAATTGAAATAGAGATCATGCATTGTCTTTTATATTGAGTGAGAATCTAACACAATATGTGCTTCTGAAGTGCGAAGACTCTGAATTGTCCCTATCTATTTACATCCTTTTATCTCCTTCAAAGCGATAGATAATAGGAAAGGGACGATTACAACCTTTCATCATAATATTTCGGTCACGTGGTTATTTGATTAGCAACGGTTCACTCTTTCAGGTCTGTGTTACGCTGGTCCAAATTGGACGGTGGAAGATGAAACGAGACAGAAGCAAAAGTGATCCATCACAGTAAAGCGGAAGGGTTTATTTAATAAATTGCAAAGGAGTGGACCAAAATGACATCTGAATAGGGTGAGTTTATTAATTAATAATGTTATTGTATTTAACTTGATGTGTTCAAATGAAATAATTTTTATTAATGTTATAGCCAGCAAACGTATATTTTTTATTTTTTGGATAAACTTTAGGAATATGTCCAGCTTTAAACAATATTTATTTGAAACCTTATAATTAAAAGTGTATGAAAAGATCGCTTCAAGAGATAAAGAGGACATGGTTAATACGAGTTCTTTCATTAAAAACAAGTTTTATTGTGATGATCTGACTCACACGAGGAATGATGAACACTAAACAGATATGGATATTAGCTAATTGAAATTTCAACGAAAAATGCGCGTGCAGTATTGCAACAATCACGCAGTAATTAGCAAGCATTAATAGCAACAAAAAAGACAAGATAGGAAAAATGTAGGCGTTGAGTATTAGAGGGTAAATGAATTTCAGCTTCAACTCAGGAGATGGAATACATCAACATACCCACTAAGGGTCATATCAGGAAAGTGTTAAGACGTATAAAAATATTAGATAAATATCGTAGTTTTTTTGCGAATTACTGATAAACGCTGAACATTTTTTGGGGTTGCGTTTTGTAACTGCAATTGGTTGCAATTAGTATCAAAGATATGACTATATTTTGGGGCAATGTATAAGGTTCCTGATTAAAATATATTCGGCACGATCAAAACGAAAATTGTAGCTCACTGCATGATTAATTGGTTCTTTATAACTAATGATTTCTGAAGAGGTCATTATTTACTGAAATACAATCTGTTTAAAATCTTGAACGTACAAATTGTGCTAATTGTTCACCTTAATATTATGTGCCATGCCCAAGATCCCTCCAAAAGAAAATTAATTTTCAACATTAGGTTTCAAAAAAGCATACAAAAAAGGGTTGTTCCTATTCTCCATTGGAGGAAGAAGGGTTGTTCCTATTCTCCAAAGGGAGAAGATTCTATTCGCCAATGAACTTTGGTAAAAGTGAATTTTGATATGCTATTTCTGGCTAATGGCTTCTGGAGATTCATTCTATCAACACGTTGTTTATTACCTACATACTGGACAATTAAAAAAAGGATCTTAAGTTGACATTTTTGGTTTTTGTGATTTCAAGAGAATGATGTTAAATCTATATGTATACGTGGCGAATTTTATTTACTTTTTTAATGCATGGTAACCTATTTACTAAGAAAAATTGCATGAAAAATTTCAACCAATTGTCCATACAGTACTGGCGCCTTTGCCGCAATTAAGTTTTCAAGCAGCTTCCACACACGTTATCTGCAGTAACCAATGTACTTCGGGGATAGTTAGAAATAGGAAGCGAGTAATTAAACGTTGTGTAAGTTTGTGATCGAATTGAGATGAAACATAATATATGATGTTTCGTTTCCCAAAAACGTAAATGCAAATTTAAATGCAATGGCAGACAAGCCATTGGCAGCATAAAAGCGCTCTAATAGCCACACATAGACTCGTCTCATTTTCAGATGCTGTAATGTAAAAACAGTGAAAACATCAAATCGATTATTATTAGTGTATCTGGGAAAATGTTGGTATTTTTTATATTCTATCCCCAAAATGACAAGCCAGCCTTAGACCAGGTTCCTGATTTGCTTCTGAACTTATTTAACTACTGATTTTTTTTATTTGTGTAACATTTTATTTAGGGTTCCATACATAAATGTGTACACTATTCAGTTTATTTGATTTCTGTCATATCTTGAATCCAATTTGTTCCTTTGTTCATGCATTAAGCCCTTCTTATTTTCTAGTAGCCATATGGTGTCCCTGTCCAATCAACTGATTTATATTGCTCCAGACTAAATACTTTCAAGTTTGTTTGTCGATACACTCTCATACATCTCATATTAACAAATATCTCTCTTATCACTAGTTTCTTCGTATCCATCTCCATTCGATTGCATACTTTCAGTCCATACCATACTCGCCTATTAAACGTCACTAAATATTATCTTTATGTACCATTAAAACTATGTTTTCTTTTGGCCTAAGAGAATGGCCACTAGCTGCTGAAAAAAAGATATGCTTGGTGTATTTAAGTTTATCTCAATTTATCTTTCCTTCAGCCTGTATAATTTTAGAAATAATTAATATTTAGTGAGATAATGTCTCACACTTTTATTTTTCGTTCGTAATTCTTTCACCTTTATATTATTTAAATAGATTCATGGAATAGTTTTGGGTGTATCACCAGAAGAAGAAGAATTTTTATTTACATAGTCAGTAATAAATTTCCATCAAGAAAAATCCTTGCTGTTTATATTTAGTACAAAGTCAGTTGTAGTTCGTGTGATGAATATAGGAAAGCTGACAACGTATCACATTTAATTTATGGCTAACGTAACCTGGAAAACAAAATTGCCATTTTTTGCCTTTTAATTTAAGGTCACGCTGAAAGATTAAATTTAGTACACCAAAACGTACAGAGGCATGCCTACATTTCTATCTAACTCTTCAGCAAATCATGATAAATTGTTTTGAAATTGTCGTTTGATATTAAAAGATTGAGAGGAATGTAACGTATAGCAATGTAAAGTAAAGGTTAAGGTCACCTGCATGGTTCAAGTTACCAACTGTGTACCGAGTGCACTATTTATTTTTTTTTAAAAAAATGAAACATAGTAATAGGATTGTTCTGAATTAAGAGAGAAACCGGATTTACAATAACCATGAAGCCCTACCAAATCGCGATTCGCGCTGAAATATATTGGTATTCTAGCCCATCAAATAGACGATTTGCACAGACAATTGTGGCTATGTACAGATATATTGAATACGATGATAACTTGACTGCTATGATTGTTGCGTGGATATCCAAATGACAATGACAAATAGCCAACGGTAGGTACATGGAAAACTGCATAACTGCTGACGCAGTTACTATTCAGGCAGTTTTAAACATCAATGCTTGAAATTGCAAGGAAATAAAGATGTCTCGAAGCAGTAAAGGAACCAACAGAAGCAGTTGTTAAGAATGCACGATGCACGAACAACGCGTGGAATATAATGGCTTCTGGTATAGGATCCATAAAAAAGAGAAGGTTTGCACGGATTTTATGACAGAACACGCTGAAAGATAATTTGGTTCCTAATTAACAATGGAGTTAAGTTTCCAGACATTCATCAGGCCATACATTGGATATTCTATGACATAGACAAAATGGGAATGTATACATTGGATCCAAACAACTACATCCTTGCTCTTAGATGTTATCCTAAAATGTGTAAAATCGCACATATATTGTTGTCTTAAGCTACTTAGTCTACTTAAGACTGTTTCTACGACAAATGGATCTATACGTAAGCAGATCTTCCAGGACTTTGTGAATCCGTTTGGTGTGTTGGGCTATATAGTATAAAGGTCAATTAATATGACATTGTGAAAATTTTGCACACAAATTTCAGCAGACATCATGCAAACGTGTTCGTTTGGGCAAATATTTTAAACTTCATATGACTACTTCAGAAGTTATAGACAAATTTTACACGTCTTTTATAACGAAAACAATCTTTACGCCAACAAATAGATCTCAGGTGACATCTTTCGAAGACATCAAAGTGAGAATATATTACCATTTAAGGTACAGGTATACATTTCGCGGAACAACTCTGTGACTCTAGTGATAAGATGTTGTCTTTCCATGCATTAAATCAGAGTTTCCTCTGACCTTACCAAACACATTGTAGGTATCATTACAGTTATTTTATGGTATCTGATCAAGGCGTATTTCCTAACAAATCATTTCACTAAAACTATGCGAATGCGATATGTGGTGGTCGCTTGAAACTTTCATGCATTCGGCAACAAAATTAAGGGACTTTGCTTCGAACTGTACCAGCCTCACATTGATAAGTAAACTATTTTCATTTTAGACACCGCAATTGCACCTTATTTTATAAATTTAAAGTTGTTTCAGTGCAGCCTTATATTTTGTTTTTGATATTCTTGGCCTTAACTGTTCACTTTTTCTTCAAAAGTCATTACGGATTGTACTCTCACAGGTAACTCACCAGGGACTTTCAGTAATTTGGAATAGTAAAAATAATTCTCCGTTTGTTTTGCAATGTTCAAGACATTCAACATTCATTCAAACAAAACTTGATTTAGCTTGGGATCAGAGTCGAGTTATCTTCGTAGAAAAAGCAGGATATGCTACTTGTCCCGCACTTTCAAGGTCCCCGCGCTAAATGATTTAAAGTAATGAATTACTTACATATAAATAATACTATTACTGAAATGTCAGACATATTTGTCGTATTTCTGGCAGCATATAAACTAAAACAAATACAATTACTTTACTATTCAAACTATTTATAATATATATGTGGGTTGTTGTTTGTAAAATTCAGGACCCTATAACATATGCTACACGTCACGCACTAGCGTAATCCGTATTTGAGATGGTCATACCTGTAAGATCTTGGGAAGACAGGGCAGCCAGTCCAAATAGACGAACTTGGCGGTTTCCTCGAGGGCCACGTGAAATGGGGCACAGAGTTTGGAAAGAAGCTAGGGAAAATGGGGGTGGCGTCGATCGCGTGGTTCACCTTGGGCGCCAGTTACTGGCAGCTATTCTAAGACCGGTCTTGCCGATGGATGTTAAAATCATCGGGCAAAAGTCTGTTTCCTAGGTCAGGGCACACGGACCTTTACTATTTCAACCACGAAATTGCAACGTTTCGTCTTTAAGGGTAATTTATCTGTATAGCTTCGTATGCAACGTTATTTCTTATATGTCACGCAGGAACAAACATTTTATTAGTAGACTCATGAACAAAATTACAGGATGGCGTATCAAAACTGTAACGATATTGTTAGCTATACACGCTTTCGTTTGTTTATTAAATTTACTTTTTAAAAAATATGCTGTTTAAAATAGTTTAATGCGGTCAGTGTTTTTTTAAAGTAGTCTGGTTGTAAGATTGAAACCTGACCATAGCTATATCCCATGAGATTGCCTTGGCGAGACAAATATTGTATATCTCATTAACATAAAACAATCGTTTGAACCATTTATCTCGACGCCATTCCTCACTCATTTCTCACCGAAGACATACCAAACTAGGTGTTCAAATTAACAAGGTAAAAACACTCTCAGTTATTACACGCCATTCGTGGCGTGTCTTTGGGTCATTATGTGGCCCCTATGCAAAGCTTACCGATGGGTGTCTAATCTATAAGGTACAAAAATAATCCACGGTCTCCTACGATTTGCAAGCTCATGCTATGTGGTAGCACGACATACGTTTTCCATCATTTATAACATTCCACACATTTTCCATCATTTTCATACGCCACACATTTTCTACCATTTTGACACGACACACATATTCCCTGATATACTGTAACCGCTCCGGTGGCCTAGTGGTTAGAGCCTCCGCCTCGGATGCAGGATGTCGTGGGTTCGATTCCCGATCGAGTTATACCAAGACTTTATTTTTAAAAAAATGTTACTAACAGCTGCCTCGCTTGACGCTCAGAAATAAGAGGTTAATGTTAGAATTAGTCGGTCTGGTGTCAGGATAATGTGACTGGGTTGGACATCATGTTGCATGTCTGCGGTATGATGATCCAGTGCTAGACAACGCTATAAACTGCCACACTGCAGACATAGTAGCGATATGACTGAAAAAAATTGTTAAAGCTACATTAAAAATCATAATCACATCAAATCCTTCATATACTGTAAAGTACATAACCTTAGAAATAAATACACATTCCAAACATTCAGTAAATTAAAAACTTTTCTGGACTATTGAAAGAATGATTAAAAAGTATTGGTTTCTATCTGTCTATCTATCTATCTATCTATCTATCTATCTATCTATCTATCTATCTATCTATCTATCTATCTATCTATCTATCTATCTATCTATCTATCTATCTATCTATCTATCTATCTATCCAGTCAATCTAATATAATCTATCCATCTTTCTTTCTATATATGTTCTTTTCATGTGTATTTTTTAAAATCAATATCACGAAAAAGAAAATAAGCTTAAAATTTGATCGTCCCTTTTTGGCGTGTGTTCACGTCGCTTGATTTCGTACTCTTAATTTTACAAACCAAGCTAAGCTCTCTCATGCTAATAGATACAGCATACTGTGGGCTTTATCTACCTTGACTTATAGCGCCTCGTTGATTTGATCAACGCAAGCTTGAATCAGAGAAATCTCATAAAATCAGAAATTCCAAGATATCCTCTCATTGCAACTTGTTTTTTTTTTACCTTGGCACTTGTAACCATTGATTGACTTTTTTACTCTTTATGGTGGTAATGGTTTAAAAGCGACTATCGATCATTTGCTTCTAGTATGTATTGTTCGAAACAATTGGTTATGCACTTAAGGGATCGATTATCCGATCAGTTATCAGGAAAAGTGACTTTGCCCAGAAAAAAAGAATTGGCTTGCCTCATAAATTTTGTTCTTCACTTTTCTCCTCTGCTTGTGATAAGAAAATGCAATTTAAGTGTCGTTTATTGCTTTTTTGTATTTAATTAATAATTTTGGAAACGTTTTCGCTTTTGTTGGTCGATCATATTTTCCGTGGAGTAATTGACATCAATTTTCTTCACTAGTTTTAGAGACGGTTGCTGCAACTTAACACAGATGAAATGATATATATATATATATATATATATATATATATATATATATATATATATATATATATATATATATATATATATATCTATATATATATACACACACACACATACAACCATACTTACCTCGCATTAAGCATGGACTCCAATTTTTCATGATGGTATCGTACTAGTGAATTTAGAAACAAAAGTGGAGGATTAAATCATTTCTGTTTATTAAAAAGAAGTTTCAGAGCTGTATGATTTAACAAAATTAAAGTACTGCAAAAGTCATACAAGGTATGAATTTTACCTTAGACTAAACAATCGTCTAAATGGCTGAGAGCATTGTGTAAATGACATAATCTCGTCATTCTTTTAAGGTGTTAAAACACTTTAAAATTGACGCGAACGTAACTTTTGTCTATAGCCAAGACAATACCCTGTCTAAATTTGTTTTTATCGTCGTTTGGAAAAAGAGCTACATCTCGATACTCAGTTGGTGGTGTCTTTACTCCAACGACACTCGTATAATCCAATCTTTTACAAATCAATTACAATTTTACCTATCTATACGTACTAAAACTACGTATATTTGTACGTAGTATATACATTAATACTTATTTTCATGTCTCTTACCTATTCACTTATTAGTTAATTGAATCGCTTAATTGCTGATATTTTGTGCATCATGAATACTAATCATTTTGCCAGAGTACTTAATCAAAATCCTAATATTGCATGCATGCATATATAACACTTCCAATTAAAACTTTAGTGTTTCTGTCTTCAGCTAGAAAAAAAAACCTTGTACTCATTAGAACAGGAAGTACGTTTGCATGACTGCTACGGAACCGGAAGCATACTGACATCGTACATTTATTTCATTTCATTTAAGGTTGCTGTAACGGAGTCTAGGCTATAGCAAAGACTTCTTGATTGATTCTTTGGCTCCCTGTTAATTAGAGGTTTTCTATCATTCTCTTAAAACGGATATCATTATCAAATCTTGAGTCCGTAATCAAGCAATTCTAACTCAAAAATGCGACTCATTTTCGTCGTAAACTGGAAGAATGATTAGACGAGATTTGATGTTTTATTAAGTAAAAAAATTGGACATCACAAAAGACAATTGTGTGGAAGCGTACGGAAATAGGGGATTACACTCCACTAACCACGTGGCAATGTAGATTAATCTTTATATCAGAATGGAATATATTTCATCGGTATAGTATCTGTTAGTAGAAATGATTTTTGTTAATAATTTTATAAATCATAAACAAATTATTGACTCTCAACAGATGCATCAGTTTCTCAATTAAACGTAAACCAATAAATAAAACTAAAAAGTTAATCTATATTTAATCTAATAATATATAATAATAATAATCTAATAATATATAATCTATATTCCAGAAAAATAATATTTTCATTTGGATTCATTAGCAAAATTGATCTGAATGTTTGACTGTTTCGAAATTCGGTCAGTATATGGCACAGTTTAGATTCATTAAAGGAAAAAAACGCTTCATGTATTTTCAATTTATAACAATGAACCCACATTTTCGCAGTTTTTATTTAAAATTGCGAGCAATACTCGAGTTGTATTTTTTTTTCTACCAAGTAGAGCAGACTTTGCACCAGCTACAACTTCGCTTGAAAGAAAACTAATAACTTCGTCGAATTAAATTCTTTATTGTACAACTTATGTAATAACCAATAAGTATCTAATTTTGTCATTTAGACATCCACTTCATCACTTCAACAACGATATGTATGCAGTAATTATTTAATAGGTTTATAACGTGTTTCAGATAATTACATCACTTTTATTACAACAAATTTCCACCTTGGTTTGCAGTTATGACAGAAGAATGAAATTGTGCGTATTAAGGTAGCTATCGTTCTGCATAGCAATCTTGCCTTATAATGCATATTTTATTCTTTAAAAAAGTCACTGGAAAAAAAATAAATGACACATTTGTTTCTTTCAGAAAGTCCCATAAAATAAAGTAATGGGAACAAGCATGCTGAACGACAAGGACCGTGTTGCCCAAAATGAGGCGACGGAAACAACTCCAATACAAGGTATGAAGTATTCATAAGTTGGAACGAATATCTGATAGATTGCGGACGTATTCCATAATATCACTCTCGTAAACTGATTAACTACTACTACTACTACTACTACTACTACTACTACTACTACTACTACTACTATTGCTATTACTACTACTACTACTACTATTGATGATGATGATGATGATGATGATGATGATGATGATGATGATGATGATGATGATGATGATGATGATGATGATGATGATGATGATGATAGTGTTTATATGTAATATAGGCCAATGGCCCATGATACATGTCCATATTAATTATTGCTTTATTCGGGCATAAATGTGATACAATTATATACTGCACAGTAATTAAACAAACGGATTTAATGGTAATCCTAAAACTTGTGTGGAGCAAGGTTTTGCGATATTGATCTAAAGTCTTATGTAGCAGAAGTCGTTGATAAAACGGTTTCTCTAATCTTCAAGGATTTTATAGTAAACATTGCTAAATTAGTCATCAGAATTTTACTCTTATCATTGTGTATAAAATACCTAAATTTTTCTAAAGTTGAATTTTTATATACAAAGATGGGTAAGTATTTTCTTCATATTTCTCCATATAGTGGACAAGCAGCAACAAAATAGAATTCATTTTCGATGTTACGGCTACAATGTTTTTTACACAATCTTTTTTCACAGCAGATACTTTGATAGCTTCCCGTATTACATTAATTGGCAAGTTCCCCACTCTAAGCATAATGATTATATAACAAAGATCGTTATCTCCCCATAATTCTAAATTATTTTGACAAATAAATTCTATACCCAATGACCTATAGAAGCGGAGTCTTTCCATCGACTAAATCTTACCCTGCAGTGTTTGTAAAAATATCTTTCCATCAATCTAGGCAATATATTTTCATCCTTTACGCCCTGAGTACTCAGGACATTGCTCAAAACCAAATGTAAATCTAAGCTTTTTTATATAAAGTTAGCCCAGCATTCACAATTTTTCGTAGCATTGTTTGGATATCTGTCTTCTTGCAGTTTTAGAATTATTAGACGATATTTCAAAATACGTTTACATCTTATACACTTATATACATCTTTACGTTTACATCTTATACACTGGATACTAATTTCTCCTAGTTCGTTATATGCGAGTTGCCTAAGATGTATGAAGGATATATCTACAGCATCACAAATGAGATTTTGTAATATCATTGGCATCATAAAACCCCAAACCTCAGCTCCATAATTAAGTATAAGAGTTATCTTCGCGTCAAACAGACAAAGCGATCCAGCTACATGTAATCTGTTAAATTTTGAAAGACTTTGTTTCACTATACGTACATCCTTCAGAGCCTGCCACTATGGAGTTTTCTAGCAGATATATAATTAGAGTTTTGAAGAAAATATGCATCCAAAATACTTATAATATGATTAAATCGTTACCTCTGTATGGCCATGTTATCACTTTTTGTAACTTCTGAGACAGACACCCCTGCGAAATACAACGAATCTTCTTTCTCGATATTCACTTTTTATTTCTATTTTAGCCAATATGTATGCAACCTATTGAGCATATTTTGCAACTAGGGAGCAGTGTCAGCAAAGACAATTAAATCGTTTGCATACAACAGTGAAAAAAGTTCTAAGGTTTCCACAGACTCCATTTTCCAACAGCAAAACAGGGTTTTATATTCATTCAAAATAAAAGAGAAAGAAAAGAAAAGAGTAAAGGCGATAAAACAAAACCTTGGTGCACGCCCAAAGAGCAATTAAACACATCGGCTTAGTTATGCTTTTATATCAATATAAATTGCCTTAATAATATTTAACATTTTCCACTAATATTTTTACTAACTTGCTTTTGGTACAGTAAGCATCTCACTATCCTGTTACAGGTTTTATCATAGTCTATAATTACTGCATAATATCTGCAAATTAATGTATTTAATATAAATATATTATCTGCTGTGGAATATCCCGTTCTAAATCCTGCCTGCTCTTTGTCCAGTATATAATTGGGAATTTTTTTTCCTGCATTGATTCATTACCACTTTCTTTGATCCGGGATTGATAATACATACACACAAACTCAAGGACACAGAATGACGTGAATATAACATTAATTAATTTTTGATGTTTCTTGAAAATAAAACTATCCAGAAAAAGTAAAAAGGTCTATTTTATAGAAAAAGTTCCCAAAATGGATGGAAAATTCAACTACACGTCTGAAAGCGCGAAAAGTGAGTTTGTATTTGTGTACAATGTGAACAAGTTTGGATGCAAGCCGAATGCAGGATAGTGTTCTACTGATTTTCAAATTTATGACGTCACGAAGAGCGCCATTTACAGTGATTCTTTGAATATTGCTTAAGTATTTTTATCTAGGATATAATTTTAGATACGAGAAACAAAACTAATAATGTATTTACATTACTAGAGAAACAAAATATATTTAATTTTGACAAAACTGATCACAAGCAGACGCTTTCGATTCTTGATTTATTGATACTAAAGCTTAAATTGTCTTTTAGACAAAATAATCAAACCAACTAATTATCGATAGTATTGATGTGTTTAATAAAGTAAATACAATGATAATTTCTTTATTTGCGACTCGTCGGCTAGAATATTATCACTGCTTTCACGTATGTATGCAGCGACTTTACGAGAATTAATTGCGTTCCTTATACTTATAATCTTTGTACTAAATTGAATTCGCATCGGCCGATTTTCTCAAGTATTGATCCTGCTGTAAACCGTTCGTTTTCACAGTTGACTGCATTTAAACCGCTACAATAATTCACAAAGGCGACGCAATGATCCTGACTGTGATTAGAGCCAATACTCTTAGTCAATGTGTCTTTTTCAGTATACTCCTTGAACAAATGGGACATCGACGACAATTATAAATTGTTCAGGAAATTCCTTTCTTCGTGCTAACTTCTACTGACCCCTTAATTCTTCTCTTGCAACTTTGCTTTTGAATAGACGCAAGTGCGTACGTACATATATACACACATAGATACATACATACATACATACATACATACATACATACATACATACATACATACATACATACATACATACATACATACATACATACATACATACATACATACATGCATGCATGCATGCATGCATGCATGCATGCATGCATGCATGCATGCATGCATGCATGCATGCATGCATGCATGCATACATACATACATACATACATACATACATACATACATACATACATACATACATACATACATACATACATACATACATACATACATACATACAGAAAGACATACATACAGAAAGACATACATACATACATACAGAAAGACATACATACAGAAAGACATACATACATACATACATACATACATACATACATACAGAAAGACATACATACATACATACATACAGAAAGACATACAGAAAGACATACATACATACAGAAAGACATACATACATACATACATACATACATACAGAAAGACATACAGAAAGACATACATACATACATACATACATACATACATACATACATACATACATACATACATACATACATACATACATACATACATACATACATACATACATACATACATACATACATACATACAGAAAGACATACATACATACATACATACATACATACATACATACATACATACATACATACATACATACATACATACAGAAAGACATACAGAAAGACATACAGAAAGACATACAGAAAGACATACATACATACAGAAAGACATACATACATACAGAAAGACATACATACAGAAAGACATACAGAAAGACATACATACATGCATGCATATATACATGCATGCACAGAAAGACATATATACTTACATACATACAGAAATACGCGTCCCCATACTTACATACATACATAAATACGTGTCCCCATACTTAATTACATACATAAATTCGTTGTCCCCATACATACATACATACATACATACATACATACATACATACATACATACATACATACATACATACATACATACATACATACATACATACATACATACATACATACATACATACATACATACATACATACATACATACATACATACATACATACATACGTGTCCCATACTTACAACAGATCATTCAATACCATTGACAATAGTTTGAATCTTCGAAGCCCACATTTCAGGAAATTGCAATTGTTGCATACCTTAGATCATACAAATCTGAAAGACAATATAGTACGTGGTAACTTCAAAAAAGGCAACAGATTCAAGCACATATTGCTGCGGAGACAAGCGATGCCTAATTTGCAAAACAATGGCCGAAATCACGACGTTCACATGTTTGATTACAGGAGCAATCGACCAGAAGTAAAACAAAATATTCAATATACATTATAATTGGCAAGATCTGTGCAACCTATTACGTTGTTATTAATTAAATAATAATTAAATGAAAATAAAAACAAATCATCGCGAAACTCGCGTACCACTTCATCTTGACTGTGCCTTCAGTCAAGTCCGTGGAGATGATACCGACTGAATTTAACTCGAGCTGGACCGATATAAAACATGCATCAAAGGAACTTTATTGGACTTAGAACTTTATTTACAAATGAAAATTCATAGGGGGATTTGGACTAAGAGAATTAGTCCAACCTTCCTAATCCAGTTTCGTCCAAATTACAGCATGGTATCGGGTTGTCCTAAGTACCCACTTTTTGCGACAATATTATCCAAGCAGATTTTCCGTAATTCTTCAATGTATTATTATTATTATTATTATTATTATTATTATTATTATTATTATTATTATTATTATTATTATTATTATTATTATTATTATTATTATTATTATTATTATTTATTGATGTTATTGGTATTATTAATTTTATTTTTCCTTTTATTATTATTATTATTATTATTATTATTATTATTATTATTTTAAAAATTTATTATTACTATATTATTATTATTATTATTATTATCATTATATTATTATTATTATTATTATTATTATTATTATTATTATTATTATTATTATTATTATTATTATTTATTGATGTTATTAATATTATTAATTTTATTTTTACTTTATTATTATTATTAATTTTTTTAAAAAAAATTTATTATCACTATCATATTGTTATTATTATTATTATTATTATTATTATTATTATTATTATTATTATTATTATTATTATTATTATTATTATTATTATTATTAATATTATTATTATTTTAACTGTTGTCCATTTGGTTTTTACACCATGCTCTTGATATGCTTTAGTACATTAATGCATAACATAATCTGGATATAATTGCTATTGCTCATTTGTAGATTTATCGCCACGCAGGGTGTTCATCCTTTGTTTCCTGCCTGGAGATGTGTCAAAACACTTTCTTAGCATGATATGAACGATAATACCTACTTTGATTTTGTTGTACAACTGCAAGATCAGCAAATATAGGTAGTGTACTCATTGTAAGGCCATTCATTAATTTTATCTTCTATGTCTTCTTTTTTATTCTTTTTTTTTTGTTTATTTCCTCGCCATTCAATGGTTTGAGTTAAGAATTTATACTGTCTTTTATGTTTAATGTTTATTTTGTAGATGCTAATTGTTTATTCCATTGACGAAGGGCATGCTTAGACTGGTTTTGTATTTGTGCCAGTATCAACATTTGAATCAATAAGTGTGTGTATGCTTATTGCTCTAACTTTATGTGGATTCACATAAAAAATACTTAAGCTATGAGTTTTGTTGATGCTATCTATATTTTATAAGGTCGTGGTACTTTTGCAGTATGTGGTCACTTGCTAAAAAAGACCAATACAGAAATAGTCATTGGTAAAGTTAAAAGCAGTCTCATTTTGACATTTTATTTAAATCAAGAGAGAAATCCTTCCCTAATATATGTATAGGTTATTAATTGGAGTATCTAATATTACGGTGTCTGAGTCATGTGACTGACGATGCCAGATCTTTTGTAAGCTTCAATGCCCCATGAACCACGGTCCAACTTACGTAATATGCAGTCAATTACCTTTTTCGAAAACCTTTTTGTCAATTACCTTTCTATTATATATTTTTTAAAAAAACATGAATCAGTAAGCTATGTTGCATGAGTAATGCAATCAGAACAAAACCCTATTTTAAAGTTGTGTTGACTTATAAATACAGTACATTTAATAATTGAAACCGGAACACCGCGGAAATAGACGTTTTTCTGCTGTGGAAGCGCGCAAGTACGTTTACTGATCTCATTATGTACTGAACGAAACGAAGTTTGTTAAAGAAGATAAAAATATCAGCTAGCGAAAGACCCTTCCTTGGTGCGTTTTATGCGTATGCCTTGGTATACAATATAAAATGCCTAATCACACTGCATATAATGATCTTATAAACGCATGTCTGAACTAAATTAATTTTGTCTCTGATTCTTTGTTGTTTCTTTCTTTTTATAAAACTATCTGCTTTCTTTTTCTGAGGTTATTTTGAATCCGATAATTTTAGCACAAAAATTAATAAAAGAGAGAGAGAGAGAGAGAGAGAGAGAGAGAGAGAGAGAGAGAGAGAGAGAGAGAGAGAGAGAGAGAGAGAGAGAGAGAGAGAGAGATTCACATCTGTGTCACACGGCTGTGCCAGGGTAAATAGAAAAAAAATAAATCATAGATTGTACATCTACACATGTGCTGGGTGACCGCCTCATCATAATCAGAATAGACGAAAGTTATTTTTAAATATTTAGATTGTTTTCTTCAGCAGCCACCATTGAATGGGCTTGAAATTTATCAAATCACTTCAGCCTCGCCACCCATTTATTGTAATGGGGTAGCTGTTAATCCTGATCGATATCAAAGGACCTGTAAATAATGAATTGCTTGTGTCTATGTGAAACCGGCTTGTTTGAGCGTTGAACTGCATCAGCAAAACTTTTTGACAAAATGGTACGATATGCCCGGGAATGTAGGTCAGTCTTGTCGAGATGTGTTGAATTCGAAATGTACCCGTTAATTTTGTAAGCCTCTCTCTCTCTCTCTCTCTCTCTCTCTCTCTCTCTCTCTCTCTCTCTCTCTCTCTCTCTCTCTCTCTCTCTCTCTCTCTCTCTCTCTCTCTCTCTCTCTCTCTCACACACACACACACACACATACACACATACACACATACGCATGCACACACATAAATGAGCTAACATAAAGATTGCACGTTCAACTAAGAATGATCTATTTGTTGACTTATTAATATTAAAATACTGCAGTCAGTAACGAGTACGCATGACTTGGTAAAACCATTCCCGGTGTCCCAATTTAGAGAAAACAAAGTGAACTGTCCATTCCTTTACTGAACGCTTGATATGATTTACCGATTTTATGATTAATATGATTTTCTCAAATCAGACATACTCTTAAATAAGAGAGAGAGAGAGAGAGAGAGAGAGAGAGAGAGAGAGAGAGAGAGAGAGAGAGAGAGAGAGAGAGAGAGAGAGAGAGAGAGAGAGAGAGAGAGAGAGAGAGAGAGAGAGAGAGAGAGAGAGGACTAACTCACGTTTTTGAATTACAAGTTATAGGGACGCCATTTTGGAAGTGTTTATTTCAATTATTTGTTTTTAATCGCGCGACTCTACACTTAGCACTAAATAAACAATTAATCGATCAAATGATTAAAAAATATTATTTGAACAAACAAAACACGTGTTATATTAAATAATGGTATTAATTGAAATTGTCCATCTGAAACAAACGGCACGCAATGCAAAACTAATGAAAACTAGTCTTTTCTCTTTTGGGACCTTATGGTTCATTTGTCAAAGATAGAAACAAATGAAAAATACAAACACAATTTACACAGGAAAAGAAAGTGAAAATATGAATCCTAAATGTTTTTTTTTCTTGGTTTTTATTTGCGCTGAAATAACAAATCATCCCTCACCCACCCCCACACACATGAAAGGACTAAAAAGACTGAAACGTCTCGGGAACGCTTGATTTAGTTTTGACTCAATGATAGATGTGTATAGTGTCATACAATTGAACCATCTATGAAACCATACATATTTTTTGTTCGAGGATTTAAGTATGGTAGCTATCTTGGTCCCTAGTGCAACCAATAAATGCACTTGTATCTTTATGAATGTGCGACTAAAAGATCAGTTTGTGATGCTGAAAGACTAATCCTTGCCTTTAATCCGTTCCTTCCGCAGCCTTCTTTGACTTAGCAGGTGGCGGGATCGGTTCACTGACTTGTGCATCGTGTTTACATTCACGTTAATACGTTAGTACTAGTAACAAGACATGCGCAGTCACACTCGTTCGTAAAAATTGGTGTTCCCAATTTTGATGTCCAATTTTGTTAGTGAATATATTTCAAGCAATTAACATATCCATTGTATGTGAAAGAAATGGGAGCTAGCTATATCGAGGAAAAAGGCGTAGCTGTTCAATGCGGGAAGGCTACGCATAAGGTAATGTGTGCAATCTTCTGTTACAAGCGTCCAGTGAAACGTGAAGTGAACATTTAATATCTCGTAGCTAACACGAGTCTTGTTGAAACACGTACAGAGTCAACCAGTCCTTCTTGATTACAGAGCAAGTTATTCCATCTCTAAAACATCCCAAGGATTAGTTTATCCCTGAATTAACTCCATCAAATGTTTTGATTTCCCACTCATACAAAAAACAGACATTATGACTAAACATGCTATTAGAAGATTACAAATGCTATTTTTTGTATGGATATAAGTCTTGTAACTTAAGGAGAGTATTAATAACATACTCTCTCTCTCTCTCTCACACACACACACACACACACACGCACGCACGCACGCTCACAATCTAAAGGGATGGCTGACTGAATGTTTTGAATTTTTTTTATCAAGGTTTGGTTGTAATTCAGCTGTTGCAATCTTCAAAATGGAACAGATGATGCTATCAGTCAAGTTTAATCTCAGTTTATTCTTATCGAGAATGTTTGCTCACAGTAATATGTACTTTTAAACAGTGAAAACAACTTTAAAGTCAAGTCATTCAATTTGCTGTATTTGTTTAGACAGAAATCCTTAAAAATATTAAAATGTTATTTTCCTTAAAGGTCATTTTCAATTCAGCTGAACACTGAAGGTCGATGACCTCCAACTGATATTCAGCAGGAATAGCTTCCGCTATACATGAAATAGGATCACGTATGAAATAAAACAAATCTGTATTTTCCTTGAAGTTTTGAAATCGATTATTAACATCCCTCTTTACGGTTTCACAAGGCTCTTGATATTCCGAAAAATCACACTGGTACTCCACTCGGAAAAGTAAGCATGTCTCAAAAAGAATAAGATTCCCAGACTGCAGATGTGACTGAAATAGTTTTAATTTTAATTGAAAAGCTTGCAACTCTTGAAACATGTCAAAGATAAAGTGATCTTTACCTTGAAGACGTTGGTTCACAGTATTTAAATGATCTGTGATGTCTGTAAGAAAAACGAAGTCAGACAGCCATGTATTAACATCAAACACAGCTATTTCTTTGCCCTGAAAGCAGTTCAACAAATCTTTTCAAAACCATTCCTCTGCTCAACAATCGGACGCCTGTGTGATAAGGAACAACTTGGTAATCAGATTGCATCTCTTCTAGAAAGGATATAAATTGCAGATGATTAAGGCCTCTGGAACGGACGAAGTCAATCGCCGTAAAAACACATTTCATTACGTTGTCAAATTTGATGGCGCGACTAGATTGCTTCCTGGTGAATAATGCAGTGGTACATATTGACAGCATCACTTCGAAGACCAAGTTCGTTCAATTGTAATTTCACTTGAGCAGCTGATCTCGTTTTATTTCCCCCTACCATTGCTGGAACTCCGTCTGTTGTCACACTACACATATTTGACCACTATATAATAAATCCATCAAGAACTGACTTCATTCCCTTGTAAATATCTAGACTTGTTGTACAACCATGCAATGAAGCTAACCCTGCCAGTCTCGAAGCTAACCCTGCCAGTCTCGAAGCTAACCCTGCCAGTCTCGAAGCTAACCCTGCCAATCCCTGAGTTACCTCATAATTACCATTCACTGCTCGTACGTAACCTAAGAGCTGTGCAGTATTGGTATTATTAGTGTTCTCATCCAAAGCTACTGAAAAATATGTGCAGCTAGCTAATATGTCCTTCAACCGCTCACTAACAAGGTCCTCGTTGAATTGTCATTCTTGATCACGGGACTTAGCTTAAAATACTGGCATTTTCTGGACGTATTTCCGTGCAGAAGCTTTGGAGACATTCTCTGATAAAATCTCCATCGGTGAAAGACCTTAATGACTTTGCAATTATTTCTGCCACTTTGCAGCTGGCACGTGTCAGACATCTTGTTTCTTGCAAATTTCTTGTGAAAAGACTTTACTCAGCCGACGGTCTTCTTTAGCTGTTTGATTTTCTGTCTTCCTTTTCAAGCCACCATGCAATTCGTTATAAGCAACGGCATGTTTCGTTTCGTCGTGTCGTCTGCAGTTATACTCCTTCAAAACGCTAAGTGATTCGCGAGAAATTAAACGCACTAATTTGCCGTTAAAAGTGTCCATAAAATACTGGCATGTCATTGAGCATGACCACTCAGGTGGCCTCGTGGTTAGAGAGTCAGTCTCGGATGAGGGAGGTTGCGGGTTCGATCCTGGCCGAGTAATACCAAAGATTTTAAAAAATGGTACTAACAGCTGCCTCGCTTGACGCCCAGCATTGAGAGGTTAGTGTTAGGACCAGTCTGCCTGGTGTTAGAATAATGTGACTGGTGGGACATCATGCTACATGTCTGCGTCATGATGTTCCAGTGCTAGACATCACTTTAAACTTCCACACTGCAGACATCGTAGCGATATGACTGAAACATTGTTAAAGCTACGTTAAAATCTAAATCACACACACATACACACACACTGACGTTTTTCTCCATCAATCTTATTCTTTTTAGCTTCAGGTTTAGACATCTTCTCTTACGGCACTGTAAATTTATATTTTAGAAAAGCACGCTTTGTTCTTAATTATCGCTGACGCTGTTAACTTTGTGAAGGAAATGTATTGTAGAATCACTGTTATTGGTGCGGTCCCTCTCAGTTTCCATCATAGAGAGGATCCCATATTGCAGAAAGGTTAAATATTTTTATATCTGTTTGTTTTCCCATTATTTATTTCCAAAAATGTTTACGTCGGTGTATTTATCATTGTTCGAGTAGTAAAAATTATACGAGACAGTAATATTAGTAATTAGTATTATTATTATTATAGTTATCCTAATTTTTATATGGTATGTCTCCTTATTGAAGAGGAATATACTTGGATTTTAAGTATATGTGAAAAAAAATGGTAAATTTTAACAATTAACAGAGGTGGGGATAAGGTGAGTGACTTTAGGAGGGTGTCAAGGATTGGATCTGCCCCACGCATAGGCTGGAACCTATCCCTGCTTGAATGGTAAACCAGTTCTATCCCCCACCTGTCCTGTGCCTCTCTCCTCATACTGTGTTCATGACATTTAACACTTCATTTTAAGGGGCAGCCATTTTTTCATTTGGAATTCTGTGCCATTCTTGAGTACATTTATAAAGTAAGTGTTCCAATGTTGGAGATATTAGTGATGAACGGTTATATAATCATTTACATTATTTTCTTTTTATCAACATATGAAGGCGATGAGGGTGTATTGAGAGGGCGTGAGTAGCCGGACACGGCTATCTTGCAATCCTCCCTGTTTCTTTAATAATTCTTCTTTTATTTTTTTCTTGCGGACGCCGTTTGTGGGTAGTGGAGTATGCAATACTTTTAGGAGTCCACACTTTGCCAAAATAGATGACACGGAGGGATAAGGTGGGTGATACGTCTATTACAAACCTCCCATCCCGTAAGCCAGACGTCGTACAGGAACAGAAATATCATCGATTGACTGGAGGGTGATTTGATGCCCTCCCATATCTTCCAGATTTTTTTCTAATTTAATGTTGGATTTTTTTGCCTCTACAGATATTCTAACATTTTTGAACAAAGTTTCATTCAGGTATAAATAGATTATATCATTTTATTTTCTTCCCTAATGTCTTTGACATCTCTATGATTTATATATATATATATATATATATATATATATATATATATATATATATATATATATATATATATATATATATATATATATATATATAATATCACTCACTTTTTTACATTTCTGTGGCGCTTTTAAACATTTAATTAATTTATTATTTTTATATATAAAATCATATTATATATAAAATCATATAAAATCAAATTGTTTGCACAAATATCCATACATGTAAACATATATAGCCTCCTATAGATATTTAAATGTTTTTCGTAGATTTCTTAATCTATTAATAACATGTGATGTTTGCTTGTTGCATAGGCGTGGTATTCCAAATCCACCCTCCATTTTGGGCTTATATGATAGTTTTTGTTTAGAAAGATAATGAATTCTTTTATTCCTTATATAATGGATAATTGTATCTTCCAAAGAATGTAACATTGTTTCGGTCAAGTCAACAGTTTGAGTCATATAATTAGTTTGACAGCATATGTAAGTCTTAGAGACTTGTATACGTTCCATTATGTTTAGTAGAGCGTATAGCCACGTTTCTATTTGTTCTTCAATTTTGTTTAAAAGGTATTTGTAGCTGAGGTCTATTGAGTCTTTTCCTTAAAAGACCAATAGTACTATAAAGTGGTCTTTAATTAGGTGGAGGAAGGGGTAAATCAGGGTGGCTACCCCTCCAATTAAAAGTATCTCTGTTTTCTCATGATTGACAGCGGAACCCGAGGCTTTGCCGAAGTTATTAAATTATATTTGTAGATGGTGAAATGAATAATCATTCCGAATAAAATTAGAACAGCATTTCGCATGTAGACGGGTTTTAAAATCCCTCTCCATGTTTGGAATCCTGATTCCTTCTATATTTTCATTAATTGCAATGTTTTTATTTAGCGCTTCAAGCACTATCACATATAGAAGTATTGACAGAGGACACCCCTGCCTCACCGATCAATCTACATGGATGTCTCCCGACATTTCCTCATTAAAGGCTTGGATCCAACAGTTTTCCCCAATGCCACATTTTATATGACTTTTATAATGAAACTGTGCTCTATCCCATCAAAAGACTTCTCCTCATCGTCATCGAATGGTGGCATGGGACACTCTCTCACCCTTGTGCTCTAACAAATCAATGATGGAGAGAGAGAGAGAGAGAGAGAGAGAGAGAGAGAGAGAGAGAGAGAGAGAGAGAGAGAGAGAGAGAGAGAGAGAGAGAGAGAGAGAGAGAGAGAGAGAGTTGTTTAGGGTGTTACGGCTTTTATTTCTTCAACTTTGATTGGGATCCACTATTGATCCTATACATATCCTAATTCGATTAGTCATTATTTTACTGAGAATTTTTGATTCAGTATTCAGAGAAGTAATTGGTCGCAAGTGTCTGATATCTTCTCTTTCTCATTTTCCTTTATATATAAGGGTGATTATTCACTTTTTCAAGATTTGGACATTTCTCCTGTGAAAAGGATATTTTTATATTAGAGTTCGAGTAGTGGACATAGATGGTTCTGAAACTTGATATAAAAATCAGTTGTAAGGTCATCAGATCCTGGCGCCCTACCTTATTTTAAACTTTTTATATCACTTCGGATTTCATTAACAACAATGAATCCGTCGCATAATTAACGAGCATCACTCGTAATGTTACTTAAAAGTGTATTACTAATATATTACAAATATATTGTTCCATAATATTTGGATCGATACGTTGAGAAGCATACAGCTTCTTATAGTAATTTTGTATTTCCTTTAAAATCTCTCCGTTGTTAGTTACCATTCTGTTACTTACTTTTAATTTATCGATCTTTTTATATTTCCCACTTTTTAATTCTATTCTCCTGTATATGCCTTTCCATTTAGCATAAAGATAAAATTTTCCTGCTCTTGTCTTTATTTCTTCTGTGGTGTTTTTTTTTCCCTGATTTTTGTATTCTTCTTCTATGATCTTTTCTTCCTTTGTTTTAGCCGCTATGGTTTTGCAATACCTTATATTTGTTATTTATCCATTCCTTGTGTATTTTCTTGTTGGTACTATGATATTTCGAAATTTCCTTTATTATTTTCTTTAATCTCTCCCATTATATTTAAATGTCTGGTTGCTCATTTTGCATAAAATCATTAAGGTAGTGCCAGTTACTGGAGCTTGTGGTAAGGGTTTGATCCCCCATCAGTGCCTCCATTTGAGTATCTGCAATTTTCTATTGAGGCTCCAGAGAAGATCGCGCAACTATCTACCAATCAAATTTGTTAGTAATATACTTGACAGAACCGGGGCGCCAAAAATTTGCCGCATTAAGCGAGCCAAGTTTATGGAGTCGCGGTACTAATTCAATTCCCACTGTAAACATATGGAAACACCATCATAGTTAAAATTCAATAACTTAAAATTTCTGGGTACTGATGATCAGACATATATTTCTCCATGCACAACTATCCTTGGTGCAAGCTTCTGTGTGGAGAACACCATATGAGCCGCGGCATTTTCTTGACCTACATATGCATGAAGTCCATGTTATTGATTCAGCACCAAGCGAATCAAGTGCTACTTTCATTATTGAGTAATCCTAAGTCAAGTCTTTAAAAATACTAAAATTGCACCAATAGAAATTTGTCTATTTTTTTTTAAAATTGCACATAGGATAAGCTTTCAAAAGATATTTTTAATAAAATTTTACTTTTCATTATTAACCAATTATGGACCAACAAACCCGTAAATACTCTATTATTTCTTCACCCATTTTTAGACTGGTTCACAGTTCTTCCATTTTTAGACTGGTTCAAAGTTCTTCCATTGAATTAGTACCGTGTGTCCTTATGCTGCCCTGTTGCGCTGGCTTTCAAACAGATGCGGCTTTTTTCAACTTTTTTGGTGGAGACGACATTACCGCCTTCCCCGAGTTAGACTTAAGCTCGTTGTCAGGTTTTATATGGGTCGCATATTTTTAAGTATCTCAATGGATTTCCGATTTCTTTAATATAATTACTGTTCGCGAGTCAGATTTCTGTGTTGCTTTAATTTGCTCTGAGGGACGGACAGAGCATGTTCGTGGGCCGCATACGGCTTGCGGGCCACGGGTTGTGCACCCTGAACTATTCAATATATTGTTGAATCAGTCATTCATTTTTCAAAGGACTTATATAAATCTGAAAGAACTAAAACAAATACCAGTGCTAGTATCAACATCCGGTTCCTTAATGATTTTAAATATTAAATCGGAACTGAACAGTTTATATATTTGCAGCAAAGTTTTCTTGAAATTCTTCAAGTTGGCGACACACCAGATGGCTAATTGACTACATATAAAAAATATGCATTTCTTTTTCATCTTCATAGCAAAGCGTAGACAATTATTATGAATTATCACGAGACTGGCAATTCGCAAATTATAACTTAAATTTGTGAAATCTGAACGATCTTGGTCTGGTATTTAAAATCTACGTTTTTCTTACTATACGATTTTTTTGCAATCAAATCTGTTTGATGTCGGCAGTTAAAATTAGAATAGGTATCGGGAATAATTTTAGCAGATTAATAATTTATTGGATTAATCTCTAGAAGAACCCTGAGTTTTTAACAGTAATGCAGTTTTAGTTTTGTCAGTGATATAGTATAGTTTTATTGCCATGTCTATACTACACCCATATATTTTGTTAAAACTAACTTAAAGAACAAAATAATTTAGAGCTTCCAGAAATTTTTATAAAACCAGTTTATTTTTACTTGACTGAAATATATACGATAAGCGTTGACACTAAACATTATTTATCCTTACAAACTTGACTAAAGAAAAAACGCAAAGAGATATCCATCAAAAGTCACATTCAGTATAAATTATTCAGATGAGAGATTATCTCAGTGATTATAATCAGACAGTTGACTGGATCCGGTTTCACTACAATTCTCAACATTTCTCCTCAGGTTGTATTTCAGACAACACCGATATGTTTGGTTAGAGGTAAGGACTGTAGAAAGAATACAAAATCACTGTTTAGTTTTAAACTTTAATACATGTAAACCCTTCATAATTTGAAGAAAAAAAATAATTGAGGAAATCCTACAATGTTGGGAAATCCGTAACATTTCTTCAAAGATAAAGTAAGAATCTTATAAGATTTTATGAATGTATTTCAATCTCTGACGCATGCTATTAAAATCATTCTGACCAAACAATTATTAAAAAATATACTAATTAGTCTCAATTTGAGCAAGATGTTTTGAGATGGTTACTGAAATTATGGCCAGCGGCAGTGTAATCTTCTCCAGTCCAAACAACACAATAAAGATATAAAAGTCCCACACAGAATCCAGCTTAAATTCCCAGCGATTGATGCCATATTTATAATCGATGAAAAGTTCAACTAAACTATTAAGACTTTTTACTGCCATAAAGTTTCAACAATTCCATTAGGGGTGATCAACACTTTGACAACTTTATCAGATTGGAATCTAATGCGCACAATCTTGTTATTATGATGAGGATGATGACGACGACAACGACGATGATTATAGTAACAACTTCATAAAGATCATTAATTCTAAGAATAATAGTACAAAGAGTACACAATTGAGCAATGTTCCCTAACAAAAAAGTCTTTAGAAGGAATTGTTATACAATATTTCCAAGAAGTTATATTCCTTAAGCAAGCTTTTGTTCTAAAATACGATTTTCAGTTAAT
Organism: Potamilus streckersoni; assembly: GCA_016746295.1. Taxonomy (NCBI): domain Eukaryota; kingdom Metazoa; phylum Mollusca; class Bivalvia; order Unionida; family Unionidae; genus Potamilus; species Potamilus streckersoni. The sequence goes on along the minus strand of JAEAOA010000195.1, from coordinate 868,033 downwards.
TTAATTTGATTTTTAAATACTAATATCTGTCTATTTATTCTTGCTGTAAAATCCGAATTTTCAGTCTATCTAATTTGATTCTAAAATACGAATTTCAGTCTGTTTAATTTGATTTTAAAATACTAATTTCAGTCTATTTATTCTGACTGCAAAATACGAAGTTCAGTCTATTTAATTTGATTTTAAAATAGTAATTTTATTCTAATTTGATTTTAGAATACGAATTTCAGTCTGTTTAATTTGATTTTAAAATACGAATTTCAGTCTATTTATTCTGACTGCAAAATACGAATATCAGCATATTTAATTTATTTTTAAAATACCAATTTCAGTTTATTTATTCTGGCTTCAAAATAAGAATTTTAGTCTATTCAGTCTGATGAACTTTACGAATTTCAATCTAATCAATTCAGTTCTTAAATAATTAAGTTTATTTCATTTGATTGTAAAATACTAATTTCGGACTATTTGAATTAGTTTATTAACTTTGAATACTAGTTTAATCAATTTAAATCATGTCTATTTGAATGAAAATAAAAATTCAGTTTATTCATGTTCATTTATGCATCCTTGAATTATGATGAGAATTTCAATCAATTTAAATTCGTTTATGTATTCTTCAATTAAAATACTGATTTCATTTTCATTCATGCATACTTGAGACATGATACTGTTTTCTTTCGCAAATGCCTTCCAGGCAGGACCAGTATCAGAATCAGGTATTTATTCTCTAACTAGACGAAAAGTAGCAGGATTTTCTATAGATTGCACATTTGTAGAATCGAAGCACCGCCTTGTCTGCTATTAAGATGTGAGATGTCCATTATCTTTGTTCCAAAAAGGACATTTTGAGATTCATTATTTTGGTGTTTGGTTCATGTGCTACATCGTTCAAGAACTTCTCATAATATTTCTAGATGTAGTGGAATGTGCTTGGGACCTAATTAGTCTGCGCACGGTATCGAGCTATAAAACTGCGTGACAGACCGGCTCAAAAGTAAATAGACTTTGGCTTAAGTTATGTTGTTTTTAAGAAGCATTGAGATAAAAGAGCTGCTCTCCACTTAATGGATTCGACAAACTCTAACCAAGTAATCAATCGGCGCGCAATCACACTGGTATTACAAGGGTCAATTAATGTTTACCTAATGTTTACTGAATTTTATTAAAGTAACCAGTCAATACCTCTTAGAATCAATAACGATAGTGTGTATAGAAACGTAAGCAGTCAATACCTCTTAGAATCAATAACGATAGTGTGTATAGAAAAATGGAAAATGCTCGAGTCTAGGATATCATTGTGTTAGTTTCCCTAGTGATTTTTGTCTCTGTTTTATTAAACCGCGGCTTTAAGTGGTGTTTTGATTTGCTAACTAAACATCACCGAAGAGGGTTCAAATCAAAGCAATGTCAATCGTTGTGAGGATACCGTAAAGTTAGGCATAGTCAGCTTCATTTTTCATAATTTCCAGGATTTCACGGTTAAGTTTAGCGGTTGGAATTGGAAATAAAATATGGAAGGCTTTTAATTTGTCTTCAAATTATTTCAGTCGAAATCAATATTTGTTTACTTTCCTCAGTTTTAATGAGCTACAATTAGCTATATAACGCGCATGTTCAGACTATGTAAATACCCGTTGATACATTATAGTCATTCTTTCTGATTTTTTTAAAAAAAATTAAAATGTACAATTATACAATGGATGGCCAAGAAATCATGGTGACCACGTAACTTTTACGAAGATGCCTTAATTTAATTGCAGTTAAGGAAGACTGGACAATTAGAAGAAAGCATGGGGAAGGGAATTGTTAGGAATAAAAATGTATTTTAATTATCGTGGTATTTTGCCTTAATGCATCACTCAGTTTTAAAAAAATTTAATTTCTAGAGACTGGTTTGAGCAAAATGTATTAGATTTAGAATAGGAAATAATTAACTGGTTTAACAATGTAGCGAGTCATTAAAATTCCTATATTTTGGATTATCTGTCCGTATGTCTGTAATTGTTCAGAAACAATCAGATAATGCGGGAAATCCGTACATGTGGTCAGCTTGAGAAATATACCGAAGCCATGTATGCACAATGTTACATGAGTAACTAGGTGTATTTAACAATGCGGTGAAATATAACATCTTTATTCACTTATAAATCGAATTCAACTGCAAACAACATTGGTAATAACCTGCCGGCTCATTATTTGACGGCGGATCAAGGTCTCTTTTGTTCGCTTTTCTAATTACTCTAAATAAAACTGCATAGACATAAATCTGCCAGGCGCATTATGTGACCTAGATCTGCCAGGCACATTATGTGATCTAGATTTGCCAGGCACAGTATATGATCTAGATCTGCCAGGCACATTATCTGACGCATTATGTTACATAGATCTGCCAGGCACATTATGTGACCTAAATCTGCCAGGCACATTATGTGATCTAGATTTGCCAGGCACAGTATATGATCTAGATCTGCCAGGCACATTATCTGACGCATTATGTTACATAGATCTGCCAGGCACATTATGTGACCTAAATCTGCCAGGCACATTATGTGATCTAGATTTGCCAGGCACAGTATATGATCTAGATCTGCCAGGCACATTATCTGACGCATTATGTTACATAGATCTGCCAGGTACATTATGTGATCAAAATCTGCCACACACATTATCTGTCCAAGATCTGTCGGACGCATTATGTTACCTAGATCTGCCAGGCAGACCTAAATCTGCCACGCACATTAGGTGATCTAGATCTACCAGGTACATTATGTGATCAAAATCTGCCACGCACATTATCTGTCCAAGATCTGTCAGACGCATTATGTTACCTAGATCTGCCAGGCATATTATGTGACCTAAATCTGCCAGGCACATTATATGACCTAGATCTGTCAGGTACATTATGTGACCTAGATCTGCAAGGCACATTATGTGACCTCAATCTGCCACGCACATTATGTGACCTAGATCTGCCAGCCACATTATGTGACCTAGATCTGCCAGGGGCATTATGTGACGGCAGATCAAAGTCTGCGTAGTTGACAGTTGGATTCGACTTATAAGCTAGTTATGCTGAATGTTAGGCCACGGTTTATAACTGCACACACATGGTTAATACTTTGTAGTTACTTTTATATGCCACTTTAGCCTGAAATCCGAATACTTTCAGGTGAGAATACATCAGCACCAGAATATGGTTGCACAAAATAAAAATTGTAAAGTCAAACTCTTGAAAGGTTTATATAATTTCGGCTACATATTTTTAAAAGTGGTTGTAAACGTAAAAAGAGAAGAAAACAACGATGCCAATGATAATGACAACGGACGAAGAAGATAAAGACGAAAAACTCTTATGAAACAGAGATCTCGCGTGACAACTAATAATAATACTCTAACACATGTTAATTTTTGTTAATACAAACATTGTGAGTTTATGTGTTGAAAGTTCTGCATGCAAACCGATTATTTTGCTTATCAGCTGCTTTAAGTGGATACCCAAGCACTGGGTAAATGCAGATGTACAAGGTTTTTGCACATAGACTCATTTATCCATAATGATGGTTCAGTACACCGTGCTTCTAAGCTGTTTTGGTTCACTTGCTGTGTCGACCATCAAGAAATCAAACGCTATTGATATTATCAGTTTTCATATATTTTGCAATGTCAAAAATTTGAATATCACTTAACACCTTCTTGTAATATCGTCTGAAATTATTTAAAATGTCATATAATGTGTCCATTAGTGCATTTATCAATATAATTCGTACCAATTCATAGCCAAAGAATACACTATTTGAAGTGTTACTCAAATTATATGAACATTTAAGGACGATAAATTGAATTAGCTAGCGAAAAGCCGATACATGCATGACATTTCTGCCTTGTATATATTCTCACACAGATCCGGATTCGTTTGTGTTTCATCATCAAAAAAGGGCAACTGACCTTTCAAATCTGGCGATTACCCTAGAATGAGTTCTAGGTACCCCAATATGGTATAACATCTTTACCACAAGATTTCTGGAACTATTTTTAGTTTTAATTTCAAAGAGGCTAATTTGACTTAATTGTATGCACCTTTTTGTTGTTTCTGATTTGACCAACACAAAAAACACAGATACCCAGGAACAGAAAAAGAAAAACAAAACGAAACGAAAAACATATATTGCAAATTGAATAGTAAATAATCAATAGAATCGCAACATGTGTACTTATACTTCAATAGACCACGAGACGCAGTTAAATATGAGACAAGAAATGTTCTTGCAATATACGTAAGTTGGCCGTTATACGGCGAATCACCTTTCAATTAGAATCAATAAAATGGCAGACTAAGCGGGAAAGTGCTTTTAGATTTGGATGAAAACAGAAATTATTCCTAATATAATCGTCACGTTTTAGAGCAAGTGGCGATATATCCAAGCAGAAAACAACAACGTCAATCGATATACTAGTATTAAATCAACAATTCAAACAGATCTTATGGATATTTTACTTGTAGGCTCTTTACAATGTCATCTGTTTATACACCAAAACATACAGTTAATGAACTATACAGAAAAATGTCTGAGTACAAGAATGTAATAGGAAGTTGCATTCGAGAGGTTATTTTAGGATCAAATTACACAAATTCAAGCCCAATGTTAAAAGGTCAAGGTGACAGTATGGTCGTGCAGAGTGTTATAAATACATTTTATTTCTGCAGGAATACTATAAACCTTGATTAAAAAAATTGCACGAATTCAGCTGATATACGTCTTTGTTCACGTTCTTCTTCTGTGGCGTGAATTTTCGGTATAATTTTTATAGAAGCATATAAAAAAAACCCACGTGAAACTGCAGTCTTCTGTGATAAATCAAAGTCAGTTAACTTTTCTGGGGCAAATACATATAAATATGTTTTCTTTCCTTGGTTGTGTCTTTCATTCTTTCCTGTACATTACTGAGAGATGGTGGTTGGGAATAATCTCCAGTGACACAACCAGTGGGACGGTGACCTAGTTGTCACTGAAATTAAGGCCAAACATTTTAACTAACGTAACTTAGGAATGATGTCGTTCATAAGAAATAGTTCTTTCCTTGATGTGTTTCACGAGATATTTCGTAGCTTAGAGCATTCTTAAGCTCTTTCAAAAACTTTAGGAAAAGTAATAAGGTGTCTTAAAACAGGGGTTGTTAGGTGCAACATTGCTCTGTACATCAAAATTCTTTATAAGTTTACATGACGTCAGTTCAATTCTTTTAAGTACTCTACATACTTTCTCATTCTGACTATCCAACTTTTAACTGCCATTTTGAATTCACTTTTTTCGTATGGTGTTAGTACAATGAAAAACTGCACTACTAACTGCACAGATGCTTTCAATCGCGTGCACTATCGTTGATAGCGAGATTTAACAAAAATATTACTTGGTGCTAAATCACTATTATAACGGAAATGTGGCAAAGTTTTCATCTAATACTCCTCAGTAAGTGTGGCAAAGTTTTCATGTAGTACTCCTTCAGGAAGTCTGTCAAGAGTTATTGCACGAAGAAAATTGATCCAGCAAGCGTAGAGGAAATCTAGAAAGGGAAATTTTCATGCTTGACTAGCGGTGGATAGATTATACATCAACCACAGATTTTATACGAAGCAAGAGGCCCAAGTTTATACTGGACCCAAGTTACACTGGAACTCAAATGGATCGCAACAACCCCGTCGTGTACCTCAAATCAAATCGATGAACCCAGGTACAAACACGAGCACAATGTTTACCTATAGAGAACGAAGGAGGACAAAAATTGCATAGATATAAATGATCGCGTACGCTTTGTATACAAAATTGTTTGGGCAATGAATTTCATTATCTATTTGAATTTACCCTTTACAGAAAACAAAGAAAGCAACTACAACCCAAACACTTCTATACGAGACCTAACGTACCAAATTTTAAAGAATTATTATAGTCTAAGCAATTAGGTGTATTAAGAAATCACTCTAAAATAATTGATATTATTTTATCAAATTTCGTTAATTTTAATTAATTTTTTCTCAAAATGATTATTGCGATTTCCTTTATTAAAGAGAAATGTACCATAGGTTTAACATTGTACAGTATTGAATTTACTAGACATCAATTTGTTTTCCATATTTCAATATCATTGCAATTAAGTTTGAACACGATCATATTCCATTGAAGTAATGACCGTAATATTGATGCAACTTTGAGTTACACTGCATTTACCGCGAAACTAAAAATGATGTCAGCCATGGCTGATGCGCACGCATGCAAAATGAGATACAAATATTTTACCTCACATGTTATGTACTGTAACCTGAGTGTAACAAAGAATTTGTCTTGTCTTGTCTACATGGATTCCTTAGGTACCGCCATGAGTATAGGGTTTATTTTAGACCTTTTGGCTAAACTTTGGAGGAACAAAAATATATCTTGACGCTAATAGAGTCAGGTTCAGATACCTGGCCGACCGGATGTTTAGTGGCGAAAAAATCGAGTATAAAACTGCTTTGACAGATAGACTTCGTGGAGGGAATTGCGGTTTCTGCTCCTTTAATCCGATTAAGATTTTACTGTTTTTTTCCCCTTTTTTTCTTGAGGATGGTTCCAAAGAGTAAGTCGATATTTCATCACATGTAACAGCATCCTTCAAATATCTCTGGTCAGTATTTTCATATTTGCTGAGCAACTGCTTGGCAATTTGAATCAGAGTCTGTTTTGATCAGCAGTCGACAAATGTTGGACTCATGTTGCACAAACGTTTCTGAGATTCAAATGATCCTTAAGTATATTAAAACAGCAAACGGTTTAATATCCGTGATAATACAAATACATTTTTCTATGCATCGAATGGGCAGTGGTCTAAAGCGTAGCCATTTACCGATCACTGCCATCTTACCGCTGTCCGCGTGAGTTCTAGTCTCGAACTCGACCAATGGGAGTAGGTGAGAAAGTATATCAGCGGATTCCGGTGGGTCAGTGTTATTACTGGCTTCTCTTGGGTGCCTCCTCCACCAAATACATTGGCCGTCCTTTATAGCCTATCCTGTGCTGAAAAACTACGTTAATCCTAAATCTACAACAAAAACAAAAACACTATTCATTGAACATCTACATCAATGTTTTCCTTCCATCTGAGTTTAAGTGATTCATTTTTAATGGAACTTTTGTCGCCAACAGCATTATGGTTATAATACATTGCATCATGAAAATCGAATAACTTAGGAAAAAATATCTCTCGTTTCTTTTCTATCTTATTTTCAATTGAATAAGGAAGACAGCACGATTCTTCATGCTTTATTAATAAGTTGTCATTATTTTAAAATGTTCCTACCACACAGTAGGAATAATCATTATGTTCAATTCTCACATGTAATCCAATAGTTATTCACTAAGATAGCAGGAGAGGAGGTGAACAGACCAGAATTTAGGAGGGTCATTTACAAAAAATAAAGCTTCTTACAAAAACGAAAAGAGAAGCGTCAATAATCTTTCTCACGTTGGAACAAACTGCTAAAGCAACTGGAAAAAATAGCAGATAGAGCTAAACAAACAAGAAAAATTCTATGAAAAATTCCAGGTGAAACAGCTGTTGCTCAATCAATGCTCAATGCAAGAAATACTTGAATGTATTGACCAAGCACGTTTTGAAATAAGCGATATAAAGGATCTAATACCAGAACCAGGACCCGAATCAGAATCAGAACAATAAAAAGTCAATTTCTAAAGTGAATAATAAATTTACCGAAAAGAGTATTAGCTTCACAAAAACTTGACAGCATGGAAAAATTATGTGTTTGCCGCTCGTAGTTTTGATTATAGAGAAAGTGTTGAAATCCGAGTACGCTGATTATGCTATAGGTTGAGATACTTGTACAAATGAATATTTCACATACACTACGAAGCTGATCAGGCCCGAAATAGTGATACAGGATATATTGTATTTATCATGGAATATATGAATGATCTGCACAGTTACAAAAGCGACAATTACAACAACAACGTAAAAAAGTCTGGACAAGGTCTTGCCACTGGCAGTATAAAACACATCGTGGTCATAAAAAACAAACCCTTCTGATGGTATTTGGGGCGATCTTGCCTTATTATTGACGAGAATACTGCCACGCCAGTAGATGATGCAAGTGTATATTTTATTGAGACTGATGGCACAAGATTTCTAAAGTTGATAAAAACGTTCTATGATTATGATGATAATTATAAACCATTCGTCGAAGCTATTGCCTGAACATGAGCGTGTACGCAGCGTCAGTTGTTTCAAAGTTACATGCAAGAATATCTCAAAGACCATATAAAATGGCAAATCATTGAAACGTTACAACATTTAAACCAGATTGTATCTGTCCTGAAGTTTATCAGTTGGATTGTTATTGAATGGAGGTGAATTCACGGAGATTTCACGTCCTTATTTAACGACAATTAAGGCAACTGTTTCTCAGACAATGTGCGAATACAGAAACAGAATTGCCAACATTCATATTACCAGGACTCAACAACGAAGAGTTGACAAAAACCATCAGTGATATCATTGATGAATATTTTCCAGTGATACTAGAATCATGGAAACAAATATCCCCTCCTTCCAGTATTCTAACCTATAATAATAATAATCCAGACGGCTGTGATCATCATATATCTCCATGTGTTGTCAATGTTGTATTAAAGATTGCAGTTAATATGGTGTGTGATGCGATCGATGGAAGATATCAAGTAGATTTTGATAGATCCCGGCAGGCACAGCAGGGATGTATCCTATATTCATTTAGGTCTGGAGTTACTCCTGGATTTTTAATTGTGTTAGTGTCTGTTAATCCGGTTTACCTGAGATTTCACAATCCACTATTATCACGGATACAATTCAGATTTACGGATACCTTGATTTAAGAGATAACTTTTTGACGATGAGCGATGAGTTTGTATGTAAAATCCTGACAATAGTCAGGGATACAGTCAAGAGGAGTAAAAAAAAATCCGTACTGGTATATTACGAAATACTAAGGTTTCATTGGTCCCATTGAACCTTATAACGATAATGGAAAAAAATTATTTTGTGTGGTATGATATAATGTACCAACACACGAGAATAATTGTATACAACAAAGCGGTACGCGAAAATCTCGTCAAAACAATCGCGACACTTCCCCACACAGAAAATGTTAGTGTTAATGTACTTATTTATGAATATAGCGATGAAAAATATTTGTTAATGCAGGAATGGTTAAATGAGTTGCAACTAGAACATGTTATTACAGCTGTAGGCGATAGGGATCAAATATCTGAATTACGCAAATTTACAGGAAATACTTTATTGATTATCAGAAAATTAAAACTACCCAACCAAAAATGATTTTACGGCCAAAAAAATAACCGTCATCGTTATTATTTGGTGTTACAACCTTAATTCCCACAATTGTTTTTTTTTTTACTCCGATTGTTTACGATCGCATATATTTTTTTTAAACTGTCTAACACAATTTCTTTGTTTCATAGGCCAGATTTTAGTAATCTCCTGTGCGAATGGAAAGAATTGCCGGACGTTTGTATCATCAGATACATAAACTAGTTATTGTTTCATATTATATTGGAGTAATTTAATAAACCTGGAATCGGTTGCTAGTGTGATCTTCTTTAAATTTTTCGTTTCTGTTATATTTCAAAGTCATGTGATTTTTTTATCAGGATTAAGTTTATCAAAAGTTTTATATTATCGTCATGTAATGTTTTAATCGCAGAAATAATCGCGTTATTTTTTCATAATTCATTATGTCAAAGCTATATGACTAAAATAAAACAAAAGATAGACTGTAAGAGAAACTAGCAATTTGCCATTCCATGGAGTCCCTTCTTATTTTGTCAGTCTATTTGCCGTTCCATGGAGTCCCTTCAGAGTTTCCTTCAATGAGACTATTTTCTTTCTGGCTTAAAAAATCTTTCTATCCTTTCATGAGGTACCCATCATTGAGGCTATTTCTCTTTGTTGACTTGTGGAAGGCGCATCACTCTTACTGTCTATTTTTACCATGAGGCGGGGTCTTCTGTTTTCCACCTCACGGTAATAACTTTTAAAATTTGTGCACACCTCTTCCCCCAAATAAATTTCTCGATGAATGCAAAATCAGCAACTATTACGTTGAACAACGTGGTGGGGAGGTGTACACAGATTTTAATTTTAGCTATCACTTTTTTTGGCCTGGATCCCGAATTATTAAATTCAATTTATTGCAAACGTCGACATATTTATCAGTGGTTAGATTGGAATATTAATTTCCACTCGTTGATAATGAATATCTGCAGCTCTACCTCTCTGCCAAGGATCATTATTGATATCATATGTTTTAAAATTATTATGAAGTCATCAATACCTGGAAATCTACAAAGAGTACTCATGGATTACATCAAGGTGTGTGGTTTATTTAAATCTTTGTTCCTTTTATCAATTGTTTCACTGACTTGTCAATGACAGTATCCTGGAGTTAAAACACCAAGGGAGAGAGTTTTTGTTTAAAGACGCCAAGTGGACAAGGATAACCTTTCTTCAAGAAACATAGGTACCCAATAAAACATTTATTTCCTCCACAAAAGGGGCCGTCATATAATATAAGCGAGGCAACTGTTTAATCCCTTTATAAGTGGAGGACTCTTTACTTGACAGATTTATTTTCCTTCATTGTCTTTCACTCAGTAATGTTTACCTGAGTTTTCACTCGTGAAGTTTTACTCTTGAGTTTTACTCAGGAGTGAGATACTGAAATATTTTATGTTTGAATGTCTTTGAAAATGCTGATTTGGTTATATTACCTGCGACAAGTTGTACAGAAGCCTGAAAATATCAAAATTTTTGGAAGCTGCATATCTCGATGCAAATATGATTTCTTCGCCTGCCTCTGTATTTAAAGATTTAATTGATCTTGCATGATTATCATTCTTTCCATTATATCCACGTTCACAATTATGACTCTGTAACAGCCTAAAAATTATTGAGAGAATTATAAAATTGTCTGTCGTTAATGTGATCAATCACAAGTCCATCTTTAATCAGGCCATAAAACATTTATTAGTAAATTTGTGACATAACCTTTTCCCAACAGTAAATCTGAGATAACCAACATTATCATCCAAACCAACAGATTTTTTTTGGTCGACAGTTCCTAATCCCACCAACACGCGAAGCCTTATAATATACACTTGTCTAAATTATTATTTTATTGCTAGAAATTATATGGAGGATGATGATAACGTGAAAATATAGCGAGATAGTCTCTAACATTTTTACATATGAGATTTAACGCTGTCAATTTTTCTAAATCGGAATAACTTTTCAAAGTTCTGCATTTCTGCTTCCACAGTTTTCGCACAACAGCGTCTCTCCCTGACTCCCTTGTTACATTCAAACACGGCTTTGGTTCTAGACTTATTGGTCGCATTGAGCACTCTGTACGTGGTATCCGCAAAAATTCATTTCACAATGTTTACTACAAGGAGTTGTAGATCCAATCATTAACCATTTGCAATTGTTTTTCACTTAACTCATTGTGTATTTTAAGTTAAAGGTTAATTAAAATATATTTGTCTTGATTATAAAATGGACGAATTTACAAGATTATCTGCGATTAAGCCCTCTCAAACTAGATTCGATCTTGACAAAATAATCCCTGACTGACTGGGAGAGGTGAAATCTGATTGATGTTGATTTGACGAAAAAGACTTTAATTAATCGTATCCGTGAAGCAGAGAGAGAGAGAGAGAGAGAGAGAGAGAGAGAGAGAGAGAGAGAGAGAGAGAGAGAGAGAGAGAGAGAGAGAGAGAGAGAGAGAGAGAGATGCTTATTTATGGTCGAAATTCAGAATTAGGCAAGACGACAGACCCCACGTTGATGCTACAATAAATGTCCAGCGAGCAAGGACAGTAATTATTTGTCTTGACTTTGAACAAAGATACCTTTTAAGAATAAAATTTATAGTAGCGATAAGCGCCACCGAAGTAACCTGGATTATACGCGACAAACGTAATCCTGTTCGAGAATCACACCGTGCTATGGGATGTTGTCAATTTAAATAAAAATTCCGAACAAGAATACTGACGGTTATCGACAAACCATATAATAAGGTAGCATAACCTGTGACAACAATTATTTATGCGATATATCCGCTGAATGATAATACTAACGTTTCGTCTGAATTGTGTTGCCGAAAGAGTCGTAGAACTTTTCTCAAACGCGATACGTGGAAATGGTGTAACGGATCTGAAACTCAATGCAATAAATGAATGGGCCGAGCACGTTAACGAAAATGGAGCTACGATCAGAGACGTTGCTGAGTTGGGAAAAAAATTAAAATTTCTAATAATAGTGAAGACACTAATCGACGCGATTTTGTACAAACCGAAATATAAACTAAAGGGAGCTTCAATAGAGATTCTTGATCATAACTATCATGTCCTCAGTAATATTATTTACACGAACTCGAACTGTTAAATGTTATGAGGGTGATATGTCTGATTTTATCAGAAATATCAATAAGAGCGACCCTGTAACTGTGTGGTTGTTTCAAAGTTCTGATTATAGCTCTAATGACAAGTTTGTAAGGCCTAATGGAGATACTTATGGTACAGAATCTATTTATGTCGAGATGATGAAGATTGCGTTAAAATACACGAACGATGCTAATATTTTTGAACGATTACTTTAGTAATTGTTTCATGGTTCCGTCAGTTGCTGCTCATTTTGCTCAGAAGTAAAATTAATGGAGGCCAACAGGGATGGAATTTCTTGAAGATATACAACGCAGTTGAATACGAACATGGCGGATTGTGGAGCACTAAATACGGTTATAAGGATGTTATTCAGTTAATATGTTTGCATGTTATTCTGGACATTTTCATGGAATATGAGAGTGTTCTGGGTATTTTAAACGATTTGGACATCCAACACTCGAGATGACTGGAGTTGCGATAAATGGACCATTCCAAAATTCGATTTAACTGGATGCCAATATATTGAGTCATTCTAGTTTGCATCGGAAAACCTTTATCTTATTGCCACTGTTTGGTTTAGTCGTCATTTTAATAAACGTGGTTGGACTCCAATAGTTTTATTACGATATATGCTTAATGCAAAAATATTGATATCGCTAATTGTGAGTGATTCAATAATATCGTGTCTTACACAAAAACAAGTATTGCTACCTAAACCCCCTGGCATGGCCAAGGATTACGAGGGCGACGAAGATGTCAATTACTATATCAGAGACTGTGAAACTAAACTTGCAAAATATCTCGGCAGAAAAATAATTGGACAATTCGCACAAGGTGGATCATATGATCATGAAAGACATTGTACAAAATTAATTATTGACGATGCTGAGCTCTATTTCATAGTTAACGATATAACAGAACAAAAATATTTGTAAATCTCAATAATGTTAACTTATCGGACGTAGTCCTAGTAGAACAATTGTGAGCACCACTGATGTTGACTCAGCACTGTTTACTCATTTAAGATCTTCAATGTTAGCGTATGTTTCTATAAACTTATTGTCGATGCTAAACATATTTCTTGATACCGTGATTAAAGTCACCACAGATTCATTTTATATCAGTAAAAATGAAGAATTGCTAAATGAATTACAGATTGGCGTTGATGGATTATGGCATGAATTTAGAATACAAACACTATATCCAATTATTCTGATTCCGCTAATTATAGATCGCCAAATGGATCTGGGAATATATATTTTAAAAATGATCGAATAACATAACTATCATCATCACCATCGGTATATAATCCTGTAGCTAGACATCACACCGTTTATTGCAATGGACCTGGAGGTTCTGGTCAAGCAACACTTGCGATTGAGTTATTTTGGAATCATGGCATAATTGTACTAACTCCGACTCGCCAGAAAGATGAAAAAAGAGTAGTAAATCTTATACTTATCATAGTTTCTTTCGATGGAAGGTAGATGCGTGGACAACTGAACGAATGGGTGAGAAATATATTACTAAGATTATTATCTGGGATGAAATATGCACGGTTTCCGTTGACGTACTAAAGATGTTTCTTGATTGGTTATTGTCTCAGACTACTGCTGCTATCATATGTGGTGATCATGGTCAGCCACTACATTTTGTCCGCTTATCTCTTCATGACTGGTTTAAAGAGTTCGTAGATTATTATGAGGAAATACTTGACAATAATAGAGTTATTGATGAATTGCAAAAGGCATTTATAAAGCTAGTCAGACCGCAGCCATATGATATTCAATGTGATATAATGCGTGATGTAATTCCAGAAACAACAAGTGAAAATTTTTGGAATTTATGGAAACCTGACAATTTGATAGTTGGAAGTCGGAAGATAGTACATGAATCACTTTAGTAACTAATTTTTTTATTAAATAAGGAAAAGTTTTCAAATCGACTAGTGCAGTTATAATATCGTGTAGCAGATACACGCAAACAAATTATTATTGTTGAAATTCCTGCTCCCCAAGGAAGAAAAATAGCTCTTAATGATATTGTTACTACTCCTTTTTAATATCGTGGAGAACACGTTAATGATAGATAAATCTCCATGGACTCTAGAACATGCTATAACTATTCATTCCTCACAGTGATTAACTATTTCGGATGCTAATATTGGGAATGTCGATGATAGTATCGAATGGTCAAATTTAGTTTATCTATCATTGTCGAGAGTCAGACAAATGTCTCGGCTACGGCGGAATATCATAGACTGCGCAATAAATAATAATCAAACTCAGGAAACAAGGCATCGTTGTTAAACGATATAGTAAGAGTGACCCCAAAAATAAGTGTGGCTTCGATCTTGATGTTAAGTTTATCACGACACTGAAACAACAACAAAATAATCATTGTGTTTGGTGTAACACAGTAATATTGTGGCAGTATTCTCCTAATGACCCACTACAATTTACCGTGGATAGAATTAATAGCCATACACGCACAAATGTGATTCAGACCTGTCTTGAGTGTAATCGACATCGATGAGCCAATACGAATCATCCTTCACAAAAGTGAGGGCCGTGATCATTGCGTGTCTTCAGGAATTACATGTAATTGTTCACGTGCAAATCCACGTTCAAATTCAGTTGAATGAAGTATGTTGATTGCAAGTCTATCCGTTTGCAAGTCAACCCGTGAATCTTACCATGCTGAAAATGTTGTGTGTGTGTTTTAACTCCAGACTGTCAGTGGCTTTTTTTTACCTCCTTCAGGTTCACCAGACTCAAATAAATATCTGACAGTCACATTACTTAGTACTAGTTGTTTTGAGAAAGAGTCACGTTGCTGCCTCCACGAGCGGTAACTGGTATGTGTTTTTTCGAGATTGCATTGATGGGTTTCATGGAAGTTTCACGAGTAATGTCATTATTTAACGCAGCTATCAAACTTTGTAGACTTGCAATCCATTCACGAGATCTCTTACCCTCCTGAAGTTAGTTCAAGGACTTGAGGTCAGTGGATATTTCCTTTATATACTGATATCTAAACAATCGCTCAGCAAGTATTAGATTAAATGGCTCAACGATTGCCCGATTGCGATGAATTGTGGTGTGCCCTCGTCTGATTTTGACTTTACGTTGTTTCATCAGAGATGTTACTACACCAAAAAATTTTTTGCAAGGATCCACCTGTAGCAGCTATGGCAATCGCAGTCCACCACGTTGATAAATTCGTTCAAACACAGATGTAGCTTCACTTGCTGTCTTTGTTGATAGTGGTACTGCTTCTTTATGTCTACTTGCAACGTCAACGACAGTCAACGCGAATTTGTACGTGCGTGATCCGCTAGCGGATCTATTATGTCAACCACTTTTAATAGCATCATACGGTAAAAACAAAATATTTGCCTGATGAATTTCATTGAAAGTGCATATATCAAAATGTGAGTACTGAATTTTCTTAGGAGGTGGTAGAGAGATTTGCCATATTTATTGTAGGGGCCAACCAATCTGCAGCAATAGAATGTTCGACCCTTGCTGCATCAGCAAGCTTACTAATCGCTGCTCTATGCTCTACTCCTCCAATACCATCTTGGGCTATACTAAACTGAGTCCATTATAATAGTTAACTATGATTTATTACCGGTCCCTAACACTAGTTTACATTTCATCGCAGATCTTACCAGCCATTTAGCTAGTGATTCTCTGAGCGGTTTAATTTTTTACAGACGTTTGAGTGTGAATCAACTTAACGTCTGCAAAATGTCGTTGTTGTAGTATATCTGGATTTTTATACGCAATATCATGCTTATGGCACGCTAGATCAATCATATTTATTGCATACTCTCCAGATCTTGGATATCAAGTCGTGTTCCAGCACCACAATAATTATTATCGTAGGAAGCTTTATTTCTTAAAATAAGCCCTCCTAAAACTTGGTCTATTCACTCTCACCTTCTATAGCGTTATTGATGCTTTTATTTTCATTTTCGTAGAAAGCTTTATTTTGAAAACTAAATCTTCTTAAAATTTGATCTGTTCGTCTCTGCTGCTGATGTATTTATTTTCCCTTGGCATCGTGTTTATACTCCCTTCTCATGCAAGTCTGATAATTGTTTGAAGTGATATCACAGTTTGTCTTACAGATGTATAATATCGGATCGAAATTATGTCCAAGGGTCCTGGTCTGTTCTCCATGCGTTTTACAAGCCAAGATTTAGCATGTTTTTGGGTATTGGGTTTGGGGAGTTGGGTGATGTACGTTTTGGTATATCATTCTCATATATGTATATCTTTTACAATGTTTTTGTCATATCGCTATGATATCTGCATTGTGGCAGAGTTTATTGTGATAGTCACATTATCCTGACACCAGGCCGACCAATCCTAACATTAACCTCTTAATGCTGAGCCCCATGCGAAGCAGCTGTTAGTACTATTTGTATGATTATTTGAGTATGACTCGGCCGGGGATCGAACCCACGACCTCCCGCATGCGAGTCTGACGCTCTAACCATTAGGCCACCGGAGCGGTCCACACAAATAAGAGAATGTTTGTAAGATTAAGAGTATGTTATCTTAGAAAACTGCCTTGAAACTCAGCTCAGGAGTTTGATTTCAGACAGATGTTATGAATTCAATTGCAATCTGCCATCAACCGCCAAAACCCGCATTACTTGTTTCATATGCATGTCCCATAAAATGCAAATCCCCGTATGACGCAAGGACATATTGCAATTGAATGATTCATAAAATGCACATCGCCGTATGATGTAAGAACGTGATACATTTGAATGTTCCATGGAATGCGCATCCCCGTATGATATAAGGACGTGTTGCATTTGAATACTCAATGGAATGCACATCCCCGTATGACGCAGGAACGTGTTACATTTGAATGCTCAAAATAATGCACATCCTTGTTTGACGTCAGGACGTTTTGCATTTGAATGTTCATCGAATGCACGTCATTGTATGATGTAAGGACGTGTTATAATTAGTGTGGGATATGGAATACTAATAAATGATGAAATGATTGGCTAAAAAGATGACTAATGAAATTAATGTCTTTATTCGCAGCAAACTCGATTGTCATCACACAGCTAGTCCCAAAGAATGGGATCGAGGCGGCAGCAGACGACAATCGAGAGACCTGGGGACAGAAGATGGACTTCCTTCTTTCTGTAATCGGGTTTGCTGTTGATCTGGCCAATGTGTGGAGATTTCCATACCTTTGTTTCAAAAATGGTGGAGGTAATTAGATGTATGATATAGTCTTGAAGTTCAGTATCAACTTACAGGAGAAATGCGTCATAAATCATTTTTAATAGACAAAAATCTTTCTATATAGCTATGAAAATAAATAAATACAATTTTCTTCCCACAAAATTGAAGAGTTAAACAGGTCAAAGTAAAGGTGCTATTTTACATATTGAATGCATGCAACGAATAATAAAATATTACAGCAAAGCAACAATAGAAACGCAATAATAATAATGATGATGATAATAATAATAATAATAATAATAATAATAATAATAATAATAATAATAATAATAATAACAACAACAACAACAACAATAATAATAATAATAATAATAATAATAATAATAATAATAATAATAATAACAATAACAATAATATAATGCTGCTGCTGATAATAATAATAATAATAATAATAATAATAATAATAATAATAATAATAATAATAATAATAATAATAATAATAATAATAATAATAATAATAATAACAATAATATAATGCTGCTGCTGATAATAATAATAATAATAATAATAATAATAATAATAATAATAATAATAATAATAATAATAATAATAATAATAATAATAATAATAATAATAATAATAATAATAATAAAAGTAATAAATATTTTTCTGACGCCTTTGTATGGATGACAACATATCAAACATTGTTTGTTGATGGATTTTACAAAAGCAGCAGTGCTGTAAGTGGCAATATTTTAAAACTACCCATGATGTAGTGAAGAGCTTACACACTATTCCAATATCTACTCTAACCTAAAATAAAACTGTATAAAAAAATTAAGTTTGTTCATTGATGTAGAAGTTAAAGATAAATAATATAATTTGTATTGACTTTCTTGATTATTTCCAGGCGTGGAGCGAATATGAATGATAAAGTTCTATATTTTCCATGACTTGGCACGATATACATAAGCTGTTCTATCACTGTAGTTTCTGTTTATCGTTGATATTTGGTAATCGTGCAGATAGATATCAAAGGATCGTATGGTGGATTTTTAACCCCACTAATTGCCTTTCAATTGCTAATATATCAGGCACCCCAAGATGATAGCGATTTGTCTAGTTTTGATATAGTGCCCTCTCTTTGGCAAGATCAAATTCTTAGATAAGAGTACCGATAGTGTGCTTAGTAAGGCAGGTGCTATAAATATAGTGCCGTGTTGTACTAACATCACTGACGAGAAAAATTAATAGCTTTTAAATCAATGTAATCCGTTTTTTTTTTCGTAATGAATTATGTTTGCACATGTGCAATTTCAACTTCTTTATCGAATTTTCTAGCTCATTCAGATCGGTGAAAATTACCTGCTAGAATGATTCAAGAAAGTTGTCATTGATGTAAATTTATTCTAGAATATAGAGATTTTTCATCTCAATTAAAACCATAATACAAAAGTTAGCGAAGCAGGTTAAAAGAAATCGTGATTTTTCTGTCAAGGTACGGAATGTTGTTTACAATTATTGAAAAAGGTTATTAATTACGCAAATTATGTTAGTTCCATTATAGTTTAATACGACATAAACACCAATGTTTTAAAGCAAAACAATGAAATACTATCTCCAACCCCTCAAAATTACATAACAACACCCACCCCCAACAAAATAACAGCAAAAGAAATAATTTCCTCGCAAAGTAATTATGTGTCTTGAATTAAACACTCTTACAAATCACATGGTATAAAGTAGCTGATTATTAATCTACAGCGGGAGAAACAGGTTATGAAAGAACCCTAGCCTCCCTCCAAAAACACCCCCACCTCCAATCACAAAACAAAGCAAAACAAAAATCGCTTTTCTCTCACTCGGCTGAAAACCGCGTCACTTGTGATAGAATTGTTGAAACCAAGAAAAGATTCAACGTAAAGTATTGCAGAAGATTTTCATTGATAGTAATAAAATCAGTTATAACGTAAAAGTACTCACTTACTTCCATCATTGTAGAATAGTTGTTTCTTTGCACGCAGTTCCTTTAAAGGTTAGCTTCTTTTGCACATGTACATTGACATAAGATTTGTCATCAATAGGTGCCTTCCTGATTCCTTATTTTTCGATGCTTCTGGTGGGCGGTATACCGCTATTCTATATGGAACTTGCTTTAGGACAGTTCTACAGAACGGGTGCCATCACCTGCTGGGCAAGAGTTTGCCCTATAGCCAAAGGTATTGTGTGCAAAATCTCTCTCTCTCTCTCTCTCTCTCTCTCTCTCTCTCTCTCTCTCTCTCTCTCTCTCTCTCTCTCTCTCTCTCTCTCTCTCTCTCTCTCTCTCTCTCTCTCTCTCTCTCTCTCTCTCTCTCTCTCTCTCATTTAGTGATATTACTTCGATTCTGAAGCAGGTACTACTAAATCATATGACACGACGATTCAAATGTTAGTGTGATTATGTATGTTAGTATGAATTGATGCTGTACGTTAGTCCTTTTTGCAAATATCATTCGATGCCAAAACTTTGCTTTATGTTCCGAAGTATTTTTGTCCGATGGTTCATAAGAGAGGATTAATTTTGTACAGGGGCTCTATTTTGCGATTGTTTTAGCCCAAAGTTCCGTTGTTCCGAAGGTTCGCAATATCGAAAAATGTAGTTTTCAATAGTCCGAAGGTTCATAGACCCAAGGTTTGATAGCTTGTAAGATAAAGGCTCAAAGGTCATTAGGGTTATTAGTCCGGAAAATATTTGAAAAATGTGTTCACAATTCTGATGGTTCTTTGACCGGAGGTATTTGAAACTGGGATGATTGTCTCGAACATTCGGTATTTGAATACATTTTAATAGTCCGGTTACCAAAGCACATTCAGACTATGTAGCCTTCAGACTAAGCAAACTTCGGACTATTGAATTTTCAGACTATGGAACCTTCAGACTATTGAAACTACAGACAATGGAACTTTAAGACTATCGAATTTTTAGACTATTGGACATTCAGACAATGGAACCTTCAGACTATTGAACATTCTGACTATTCAGGCTATAACACATTCAGACTACTGAACCTTCAGACTATGGAACCTTCAGACTGTGAAACCCTTCAGACTATCGAATCTTTAGACTATTTAACATCCAGACTATAAAACATAAGACTATTGAACCTTCAGACTGTGGAACCTTCAGACTGTAAAACCCTTCAGACTATCGAATCTTTAGACTATTTGACATCCAGACTATAAAACATAAGACTATTGAACCTTCAGACTGTGGAACCTTCAGACTGTGAAACCCTTCAGACTATCGAATCTTTAGACTATTTAACATCCAGACTATAAAACATAAGACTATTGAACCTTCAGACTGTGGAACCTTCAGACTGTAAAACCCTTCATACTATGAAACCCTTTATTCAGAATAATCATCATTTAGATTAGCTCCTTTCTGAGCAGTCAACCGTAGAACCATCGAACCCCTCTTTCGGGCTGGTGACACTTTCGAAACAAAGAACCTTTGAAACAGAAAATCTTTCTTTCGTACCAATGAATCTTTGGACCAATGTACTTTGGGACTATCGAAATGTATCCCAAAGTGTGTAATTTGCTTGTGATAAATACATAATTTTTATTTAAATGATGAATTGAGGTTAGAACGTATTTTTACAAAACATCTTTTCTCATTTTTGTGACGAGCTTTTTGTGTCTTCTGTTTGATCATTCCGCAATAATCAATACATATTAAAAATATAATTGGAACACATGAGAGATTATGATAAGAATAGACAATAAATAGCGCAATGTCGTAACCATAACACGTATTGTTGTCACGCTTCCCTGTTGTTGTACCCACCGTGGGGACATCTTGATTTTGTCATGTCCGTACGTTTGTCAGTATTCTGCACGTTTTTCCCAGAAAATACATAATCACGATTATTCAAACAGCATAGAGTATAACGAAATGAAAGTTAGTAAGCATATATTTATCGTAGTGTATATAATCCAATGACACTTTCATGCTATTTAATGATTTTCGGATTTTAAATATATAAATTTTTTAAAAACCATTTTTGGACATAGAAATACTCAATATAAACATTATTGGAAAAAAAATTAATGGTAAGTTACATTTGAGAAGCAAGTTTTTGTCCGAAGGTAGTTGACTTTATACTACTTTTATGCTACGTCAATGAATTTTTAGTTTTGATAAGAGTTTTAGACTTTTGGGTTGTAATTGTTTTAATGAAACATATAAATAAAAGTACTCAGACGACATTGAATACAGGGAAATGCGGCCAAAACATACAGGGAAATAATGTTATCAGCTTTTATTTACCTTATAAACAATATTTAAGTTTTACCTACTTTTGTTCTTGATGTTCTGGATTTAAGAGTTTTGATCAATATTATCATACGTGATTGACATTAAAAAATCTAGTTTTAATTTTACCGCATTTTCTTCTCAGGAATCGGATGGGCAGTTGTTCTCATAGCTTTTTATACAGACTTTTTCTACAATGTTGTGATAGCGTGGTCTCTGCATTTTTTCTTCGCTTCCTTCACTTCTGAACTCCCATGGACCACCTGTGGCAACGAATGGAATACAAACAATTGTTTTGACATTTTTAAAAAAAGAGATTCAAGTGTAAATGCCAGCGATTTTGGAGACAATAGAACTCTGAACAATATAACATATGCTGGAAATATAACAAATTTTGTGGGGAAGCGAGAAAACAATGGAACTGACAACACAACAGATATAACTAAAAGGACGCTCCCTGCAGCAGAATATTTCGAGTAGGTATCTATCTATCTATCTATCTATCTATCTATCTATCTATCTATCTATCTGTCTGTCTGTCTGTCCGTCCGTCCGTCCGTCCGTCTGTCTGTCTGTCTGTCTGTCTGTCCGTCCATCTATCTATCTATCTATCTATCTATCTATCTATCTATCTATCTATCTATCTATCTATCTATATATCTATCTATCTATCTATCTATCTATCTATCTATCTATCTATCTGTCTGTCTGTCTGTCCGACCGTCCATCCATCCATCCATCCATCCATCCATCCATCCATCCATCCATCCAACCATCCATCCATCCATCCATCCATCCATCCATCCATCCATCTATCTATCTATCTATCTATCTATCTATCTATCTATCTATCTATCTATCTATCTATCTATCTATCTATCTATCTATCTATCTATCTATCTATCTATCTATCTATCTATCGATCTATCTATTTGTCTGTCTATCTTTCTGTCCGTTAGCCTCCCCCCAAATAAAGTTGTATATTAAAATTCAAGGAAGGGTTTATTATGTATATCACTAAGGACGAGAGAGAGAGAGAGAGAGAGAGAGAGAGAGAGAGAGAGAGAGAGAGAGAGAGAGAGAGAGAGAGACAGAGACAGAGAGACAGAGACAGAGAGACAGAGATATACATACGTACGTACATACAGACAGAGATACATACATACATACATACATACATACATACATACATACATACATACATACATACATACATACATACATACATACATACATACATACATACGTACGTACGTTCGTACGTACGAGCATATATGCAGACATATATACTACTATCAATATGCTCATCGAAATATATATATATATATATATATATATATATATATATATATATATATATATATATATATATATATATATATATATATATATGCATTCAGATCATTATTGTTACTATATTCCATTATGTATATTTGATTTCGCTTTTTTGAAAGTTGGATATTTCGTTGCCTGATTTTGTCTTTGAACTTCTCAAACTATCTTTACCGTAGGCGGAAAATGCTGGAGTTGCACAGGAGTGGAGGGATTTTTGAAGTTGGAGAGATAAAATGGCAAATGGTTCTCTGCCTGCTCGGAGTGTACATCATTTGTTACTTCAGTTTGTGGAAAGGAATCAAAATGTCCGGCAAGGTAATCTGGAAAAACACGTTCTTTTATGTAACGAAATTATAGCGAACTTTTAAAGTTTGTTCTTTCACACAACACGCAAATGTTTTCTTTCAAAAAAAATATTCTATTTAGATTTCACATTTTCGCAACGATATGTTGTCACCTTTATGTTTTGAATAAAGCAGACACAATTATAATGACAAAATATGACTTAAATACGTATTTTAAAAAAGAAGGATGATGTTGTTGTTGTAGAGTTTAACGCCATTTTTCAGCACAAGATAGGTCATACATGGCAGCCAGTATTAATGGTGATGGAAGAACCCTGGAAAACCCCGGGAAGAATCACCGACCCACGAGAAGCTACTGGCAGGCTTTCTCACTTACCCACTTTAGCCTTGTCCTGACTCGAACTCACGCAGACAGAGGTGAGATGTCAGTGGATGAAGAATGATAATCATGAAGAGGGTGCTGCTATTTATGAAGCAGTTATGAGGAAGAGTGGAGCCACTGGGGGATGCTGAAGGTGGTGTGGACAGCATCGGGTGACACTATCAGATGGAGAGACACCAAAATGATTGTCTATGAAAGTTTTGAATTTTTGTGCCGGAAGGATTTCCAGCGGGGTGACGCCATGAGTTACCGCACTTGACTGCTTAAAAATGTTGTGAATTTGTATGCAGGAAAGGTGTTCATGGGGGTAACACCATGACTTACTGTAATGGATGATACCAACCCTAGTGACGGAACTGTATAAAATAAATGAGCATTTAATGAAACATGACGCTTCATTTAAAATAAAATTGTATTTTACACGAATCTTCTTGCTAAACATATACACTTCCTAATCTCTTCCTTTACAACAATTTTGGTTTATTCCACAGTAGAATTGGTGTTAGCCCAGCATATAAACGATACACACCATACATAAAAATGATACTAACCGAGCATATAAATGATGATAGCCCGGCATATAATGATACTAGCCCATAATATAAATGTTGCTAGGCTGGCATATAAATTTTACTAGCCCGGCATATAAATGATACTAGCCCATAATATAAATGTTGCTAGGCTGGCATATAAATTTTACTAGCCCGGCATATAAATTATACTAGCCCATAATATAAATGTTGCTAAGCTGGCATATAAATTTTACTAGCCCGGCATATAAATGATACTAGCCCATAATATAAATGTTGCTAGGCTGGCATATAAATTTTACTAGCTCGGCATATAAATTATACTAGCCCATAATATAAATGTTACTAAGCTGGCATATAAATTTTACTAGCCCGGCATATAAATGATACTAGCTATTCAAATAAATGATACTAGCCCGGCATTTAAATGGATATAGCTATAAGAAAGTTTCTCAATATCAAATTTAAATTACTACGAGTGTCTTAACATTGTTCCTAAATTGATTGTTTTTCATTATTTTTGCCCATATTGTATTTTATATTGCAGGTAGTATGGTTCACAGCCTTATTTCCATACGTGGTCTTGACTGTTCTAATGATTCGGGGAGCAACCCTTCCTGGTGCCGCAATTGGCGTCAAATACTACCTCACGCCTGACTTTTCAAGATTAGCAAATTCGGAGGTATGTTTAGTGCTTCTCCACTTCAATAAATTAAACTTTGAATGAATGAATGAATGAATGAATGAATGAATGAATGAATGAATGAATGAATGAATGAATGAATGAATGAATGAGGAAATACAATAAGGATGGAAGGAAAGAATGAATAATCGAAACGAATAAATGATATAAATACATGCTGTATATATAGGATTTAATGGTGCATCATCAGTATAATGACAGTAATATATATTGTGTAAACTGTGTGCCCAAAGTGAACATTATGTCTTTATTATACTTCAAGAATTATATCTCGTTCTCGTTCAACTTCTGGCCGTCCCTGAGATACGACAAGTGACCACTCTGGCAATTGAAAAATGAAATTTTCACCTTTTATAATGATATATCGTGAACCTTCTGCCTTTATATGTGGCAGACTGGTTTACTCTTATAGTCATCTTTATTGAAAAGGATTATAGTTTCTTTTTCTTTTTGGTTTTATATGTTTAACGACATATATTTGCAAAGGATAAGCTTATAAAAGCAGCCAGTATATTTAGTGGCGGATGAACCTCAGAAGGCCCCGAAACGTACCACCAACCCGCGGGAACCTACTGTTAAGCTTTCTTACATACACATGTCTTCTAGCTCATACTGGTACTCGCACGGACAGAGGTCAGATTTGTAAGTGGTCTGCACCGGCAAGGACTTTATACCACTCGACCAGCAAAGTAACAAACTGGAATGTCAAAATTTAAGTGTTGGTGAAAATCATCCTGTCATTTTGGTCAATGTTGATTTGTTTAAGTGGAAGGCATTCCGAGATTCGTGATTCCAATCATCTCAGAGTCACTGCAGTCAAGGACACATCAACATGAGTTACAGACTTGGATGGACATCTGTAAAATTGCTTTTGCTTTGGACGAAGCATATTATCAGTGTGAAAGTTGCAGGTTCAGTTAATAAGTTTTTGGCACGACTCTAGAGTTTTCCACACTTTGGCTCCGCAACCAACTCTGTTAGTATTTTCATTTACAAGAGGCGGAAGTTTTTCGTAAATGCTTCATTCTGATCAATCGATGCCATGGTGAGAAATTGTATTCATTTTTCTTGTCTCTTCCAAGTCACAGGTGGAATTTTCCTTGATCCTTTATTGAGCAGGACTCAGAAATTAATTGATCATTTCGCTGTTTTGTTTTTTTCTCCACTGAAGACAATTATTTCGCCACCGATGTTTCTCATCCACCTCGAAACAAAAGAAAGGACAAAAATTAATTCTGATTCATCGTGTTTTTATACCAGAGTTAAAAAACTGATAACTTCGAGTTATTTGAAATCCTTACTTAATCGACCTTTGCTACCGCCATGCCTTCTGTAGGATTTCGCAGTGCAATAGCATTGTTTTCCAAAGTCCCAGCTTCTTGAAATACTTAGAAGCTAAATCTGTCACTGATATATTCCTTACAGATGCCTTGACTTTTCGATTGATCATACAAGGCTGTTTTGGATATCCATTTTTGAACCGCTCCGGTGGCCTAAGTGGTTAGAGCGTCCACCTCGGATATTGCAGATCGTGGATTTGAACCCGGCCGAGTCATACCAAAGACTTATAAAATGGTACTAGCAGCTGCCTCGCTTGGCGCTCGGCATTAAGAGGCAAGAGATATGACTGGTCGGCCAGGCATCATTTTTGGGACATGATGCTACAAGTCTGTGGCATTGTTTTCCAATGCAAACAACGCTTTCGCCTCTAAGTATTTCCGCAAAGTCAACGTACGCGAAATACTTCAGTTAAACCGTAGATAAAAAGTTTAGTTTATATTCACGACACACTGTTGGGGTAGATTGTTATTCTTCCTGTTGTTAAATATTTGATTATGATAGTTTCAGTTTCTTCAATCAACAGTTACCATACTCTGTGGATTGCTTATATTTTGGGTATGAAAGAACCTTATCGATCTCCGGTTCAAAGGATGCAAAATCACTCTGACACAATGATGAAAATTGCTTCCGTAAAATAAGTGGAATTCTCCATCATCATTTACTAGACTTTATGGACGGCATTGGAGTCCAGTTGGCATTGGGTTCAAAAGATCAAAGGTCAATGACAGTGTTACTGAAATGACAAAAACAGTTTCCTTACAAAAATGTAGTTTTAAATCACGTGACTTGACCACATGTTACGGAAGGCTTACTCTTCGGGTAAGGAAGAAGCTTATCCATTTCGAAAGAAAAAGGTCAAAGGTCAACGTCATTGCCAGGATGGTTTCTGCACAAAACTTTTATTGATATGAAGGATTATTGGATACGGTGACGGACGTATAAGGTGACATATACGGTACAATTCTTTGTCGGGACATGGTAAATGAAGAGCTCGAACATTTGTGTGATATTTTGACATAAGAATAGGTATTATAGGTCCAACTGTTATGACCTGAACCAGCCAGATGTTTTTTAGTCCAACGGTTATAGCGGTTTCCATGGTCTGAGATACTGAAAATATGTAGCTCTTCCTAAATGCGACGTCAGCCCATTGTACCTTCACCCGTGGTAAATGTTGGTACTAAGATAAGTATATATGTATCCGTTGAAGGGATGAAGTTAGCAAGCCTTGGAATAGGAAACACGCGCTACAGTTTGATTCTTTGCTTGTATTGGCTTCCACTATTTTTCACATTCTCCAATAAGAATATATTACAGTTTTGTTGCAAGTATGTTTGCTTTGTTTTTTTTACAACAGGTATGGGTTGATGCTGCTACCCAAGTATTCTTCTCTCTGGGACCAGGGTTTGGTGTGTTGCTTGCTTTTGCCAGCTATAATCCGATTCACAATAACGTCTACAAGTAAGAAAATCTGAGATTTCTGTCTGTCTTTATATTGGCTTGACGATTTCACGATTTAACCATCGAATATCAATGGGAAAACATAATACATTAAAAATATGCTGGTATGAAGATGTGAAGAATTTTTGTGTACCAATAGCGAAACATTTGATCAATTTGTTTCCGTTTCCATGGGGAGCATTTTAATATTTGAATGATTTGATATTTAGATATTGATTTGTCTTTCATAGACTTCTTTTGGAACGTTAACTTTCTTTTGTGCGGTAATATTTGTTTATTGATGACGCACGAAAGTGTATTTGTCAAGGTCTCCAGATTGCCTTTTGAAAATACTTCCAAAGATATCGTTATAAAATTAAAAGTTTGTTATAGAGAATACCAGTGATAAGGCTGAATATTTTGGTAATCTGTGAAAATTATATATAAACATATTCTTCGCAGAGTACTAAATTTATATATAATTGAATATACAGTTTGATAAGAGACTCTCTCTGTCTCTCTGTCTCACTCTCTGTCACTCTCTTTATATATATATATATATATATATATATATATATATATATATATATATATATATATATATATATATATATATATATATATATATATATATACATACATACATACATACATACATACATACATACATACATACATACATACATACATACATACATACATACATACACGCTCAAGAAACTGACAACGAATAGTGCAAAACCAGTATCTAACTAGCCTGAGCGCTTTCGACTCTAAATGAGTCTTTTTCAAAGGCATATACAAAACATAGTCAAGACCAAAAAATAATGCAGAAAAAAACCGTAGTGTTTGCAAAACTTTACATCGCTGTTTCTACAGGAATTAAACCTTAAAATGTAACATGTTTCAACTAGTTTTTTTCAACTTGTTGCTTTTACTGGAAAATATATAAACATAATAAAGACTAGTTAGAGACTAGTTTTGCATTTTTTGTTGTCAGTTTGTTGCATTTATCTTGATCCATCATTTACATACGTGACTCGTTGCTGGATCCAGTGCACTTGAAAGGACTATTATTCGTTATATATATATATATATATATATATATATATATATATATATATATATATATATATATATATATATATATATATATATATATATATATATATATATATATATCTTAGTAAACTGAGTAACGATATTTATTTGTTTATCATTTTGTTAAATAGGGATGCTCTGATTACCAGCGCTGTCAACTGTGGTACCAGCTTCATGTCCGGATTTGTCATCTTCATGATTTTAGGTTACATGTCGGTGGAGGCGAATGTTCCCATCCATAAGGTTGCCACCGAAGGTATTTTCTGAATTTGTTGAACATACCCACACAGAGACTTACGTGTTTATGTGCTTTTGGATTTGGAATGGGGCTTTAACAATTTTAGCTCTATCGCTACGATATCTTCAGTGTGGTAGTTTATAGTGGTGTCTAGCACTAAGCCATCATGCCACTGACATGCAACATCATGTCCCATCCAGGCACATGACTATCCTGACACCAGGTAGACCGGTCCTAACACTAACCTCTTAATGCTGAGCACCAAGCGAGGTGCCTGCTAGGACCATTTTTATGTCTTTGGTGTGATTAAGGGTGTGTTCGAACCCGCAACCTCCCTCATCTAAGGCGATTGATCAAACTATTTAGGCCATATATATATATATATATATATATATATATGCCACATATATATGTATGTATGTATGTATGTATGTATGTATGTATGTATGCATGCATGCATGCATGCATGCATGCATGCATGCATGCATGCATGTATGTATGTATGTATGTATGTATGTATGTATGTATGTATGTATGTATGTATGTATGTATGTATGTATGTATGTATGTATTCATATTTAAACTTGTTTAGATACGTAGCTTTTCTTAACTTGTATAATACGGAATTTTCATCTATTTATTAAAGACCTAAAGTTTATCTCAAGTCTTTTAATTGACGAAATCTGCTATATTGTATCCACATTTCCGGGAAAACACTCTGAGTCTTCAAGGTTTGTTTCTTCACAAGGTTTAATTTTAACAGAATCGTGTGTATATATTCATCCATCGTTTTTTATTCTTCATTTATTCAGAAATAAAAAACGTTATTGGTAATCAATATGATAAATATAAATGATGGCATGAGGCTATAACGAGATATGCTTGAGAACCTTAAGAAAACATCAAAGCAATAAAATGTTGATTACTGTCCCCTTTTTGTTATAATGATAAAAAACAAACAAAAATCCCCTTACCCCCAAACAAACTATGTATACGCCTCACGTTTTGAGAATTACAGATTTTGCGGAACATCTGCAAGTGTGCCACGCTTTCTCACATCTATTGTTCTATTATTTGCATTAGGTCCTGGACTAGTTTTCATAGTGTACCCGGCTGCCATCGCCACGTTACCAGGGGCAACATTTTGGGCTGTAATGTTCTTTCTAATGTTGCTGACACTTGGATTGGACAGTTCGGTAAGGGACTATCAAAGAGGTATCTGTCTAAAACGCGACCGGAATATTCCGGATCGATGCAGATTGCAACCGAAAAATTGTCTTAATCTTTTAAGCTTAGATTTAAAAATTGAACATCGATAAAATAGAAAATAGATTTCTTGTTGAATGGATGCGGCTCATCTTGATGGATATTTGCACCCCAAAAAGAATGTCTTTTGAATTCAGAAGTTACATGTCGAGTAGAAAAGGTCTTTTGAAATGTTTCGAAATAGTCCAAATCAAGATTTCACTTTCAATATAAAGCAGTCATAAAGTAGTTTTGTGTAAATTTGCAATTTTGACGGTGATTTTCGAAACTTTAAAGCACTAATTACTAAAAGAAATCATTGGAGTACGATGTAATCGTTTTAAAAAATTTTTTATCATAAACATTATCATTTTGGTGATATATTGCGGAAATATTCACTTGTGTTCTATGCACAGAAAATTCTAGTTTTGCAACCAAATTGTAAGCTACCGTGTCAGACAATCGTCACTTGTATGATATTGCAGCCAATCTTTTCATGCTAAATATAGCGCTATGACAAGCTTAGTAGATAGAGAGTATGGAGAATGTATCCAAGGTATCTGAAGTGAAGTCCCAAAGTTATTTTTATTATTATTATCAATGAGGACCGTTTTACTTATCATATATAAGTATATACGATAATGTTATACTAACGAGGCCAGACATTCTAACTATGCTTTTAAAATTAGTACAGAAATCCTCCACAAAAATAAAGACAATAATTTTCATGCTGATATAATGAAATATGCTTCTGTATCTTAAACGGTTAAAATAAAGGTTTCATGCAGATATTTCTTACTTCTGGTCAGAAATTTGTTGACAGCTGATATGAGTGTGGGTAATTTTACACAACAACTGGAAGAAAAACCCATAAACTATAAAAAAAAAATAACTCTAAAAAATACGTAATAAAACCAGAAAGCCATTTGGATATCATTAAAAAGTATATGGGGAGTATATGAGTATATGGGGAGCCGGAACGTAATCGTGATATGCAGATATGAGTCTTGAGAAGGTCTTTTTGCTACCAGAAATGGATCCCTATACCTTTCCACTAAGTACGGTTAGAGATATATCAAAGTACACGTTACAGGTCGTGGGTAAAGAAATGCCGCCTGGAAAGAAAATGCAGATGATGATAAATAATTATCGATAGCGATAAATCAATATCGATGACGATCATTCAATATCGATGACGATCGTTCAATATCGATCTGGCAAGATAGAGCAGATATTTTATTGGACAAGGTCATTCAACGTGCATACCTTGAAAATATGACCAGTTTATACAACAGTAACCAATATAAATCGACAAACGTTTGAAGAGATAAATCAGTTTGGAGAATAATTTTGAGTATAATGGGGCTGTACTGTAACTTCATACATATTTTATTTGAACAGTTTGGAGGGTCTGAGGCCATCATAACAGCTATTTCAGACGAGTTTCCTGTAATTGGACGACATCGGGAAATATTTGTCGCTCTTCTGTTTTCTCTATACTTCATAGTTGGACTTGCCTTCTGTACACAGGTTAGCATTTCATGTTTTCTTCATTTATCAGTTTGGCTTAATTATATTTAACCGCATTATGGTTTCCTGGAAACCAGTTAGATCTTTGTGCTCAAGTAAGCAAATCCCATTTTGAGTCAGCAACGCATTACATTAAACATGTCTTTTGATTGCTAACTTATTGGATGTATGTACCAATATTAATTGTAATACATTTTCGCTAATATGAACACCATATTCTTGTGCACGGATTAGTTGTTCGTAAACTGTTTATTTGTGTTACTTTTTCATAATTGACATTTTTATGTTGTCGTAATATAGAAGTAAGATATTATTTAATTATTAGGCGTGTGCGCTTAACGGAATCTAAATCTGTAAATTTGCCGCAGAACCCGACACATGTAAGAGGAGTTAACTCTTATTGCTCTGCACATGCTTTATGGTATCACGGTACCAATTGCTTTTCCATAGACCGCAATGCTAATGTTTTGCGAAATAAATATACTTTCTATCCTACCTCAGCATGCATGTCACACACTGTTACAGAGAACAATGTTAGATTGTTAATTTGATAACATCGAAAATAGGTACTTCATTGCATTTAAGAGAGATAACTCTGCTGGAACTAGACAGGGGTAAGAGTTATCTAGTTACACCGGACACATTTTCAGTCATATGTACCACATTTTAAAAAAATTTTTAAAAATACAAAATGTGATCTAGATATGAATTAACATAATTTCCCATGTTGCCAAGAGGCTCAACTTTTTTAAAGCCTAACAGAAAGTACAACTCTTACATAATGCACCAATCACAGCTAGTTTTGTGGTTTATTTCTGAATGCAATGTTCCCTACACCTTAAGTTCCGCCCACCTGGGGTTGTACAATTGGTACCGTGATACCTATAGCCAACCTTAATTTTTTCAATAACCTTTGATATAGCTTGGGACTGTACAAGTAACAAATGTACTTAGTCTCGCTTGTCAGAAACAATTTTGTGAGGTACCTTAACTGTGTTTTATATTAATGTGTATGTAATTGTCTTTGAACTTTTTCAGCTGCTGTTTTCATATGTGTGCTTTACTAACAAACCATATTTTTGGAATAAAATGATTTGTTTTAAGTATGA
This sequence comes from Potamilus streckersoni, assembly GCA_016746295.1. Taxonomy (NCBI): domain Eukaryota; kingdom Metazoa; phylum Mollusca; class Bivalvia; order Unionida; family Unionidae; genus Potamilus; species Potamilus streckersoni. The sequence continues at coordinate 834,770 of JAEAOA010000195.1, read as the reverse complement.
GTTGTGTTTTATTCACATCAACACTTACTGAACTTCAGATGGGTGATATGGGATAAATCACATCCTATCATATTATGTAATAATTGGGTCAAAGGTCAGTGTACTGAACAGTACATACCTCTTCTACTTCATTAAGTACAATTTACCTAAACTAAAGGACTTTGTCTTTGTTTGGTAGATGCAGAACTTAACACCAGAGACAGGTGGACATGAACAAATCTTATTATAAAGTATAAGCAATCAACACTTTACACTGTCTGCAGATACATGAGGTCACTAACCTCCAGTCCTCATACAAAGGACAACAAACCCATCCTCTTGGTAATACAAATAAAAACCTTCCCTCCATAGTGTAGTGAATAAAATTAATGAAATAAGCCAACCTATCACCAAATATAGTATATTGACAACTTTTAAATGGTTATTATGCATTAGGGGTGAAATTTGGGGAATAAAATATAGAAAAATGCCAAAGATAAACAATAAGTAAAGTGAGTCAAATGGAGTTAAAACAGGAGGAAAGTGTGTATCTAAAAGAGAGCTGTAACTTATGATAAAGGAATTAAAGGAGACAAAAGCAGAAATGAGGAAAATGAGAAGCAAAAGTTTCATGACCTTACCTTGGACAAATATATGGAGGCAGTACCCCATTGGTCCTAGGACAGTCCGAAGGCACATGTGATACAATATCTATCACATGCAATGAAATTTCAAGTGAAGTGGTGTTCATTCCCATCTAATACATATGGGTGAATAATTTAGAAGATATAGATGCATATAATTTACATTTCTTTTATATAAGAATTTAACAGAAACTGGATAAACTTATGCAGAAAAATACCTAAACCAAACAAAACATCACTTATCTGGTTTTAAATGTGTAAAAGTTACTGTGAGAAATTATTAAATTGCTTCTACTTATAGTTTTATCAAGACTGAGGGCTAATATAGTATTTCACAAATCTTCTCTTTATTTTTATAACCAATCACTGAAAATGTAAGTTTTTAATTTATTGAATTGTTATGTCTGGTGTAAGGGAGATAACTGATTTAAATACATAAGGTGTGGTCATTTTATTTCCTCAAATATAGTATCTATGTAATAGAGATGGCATTATTAACACATGTATTAACAATGCAATTAAATTATCCCAGGAAATACACTATTGATATGTGGGAACCTAATAATCAGGCTTCTGTATGTAATGGAGTCCTCAAGAGTGATGTAATATTGTTCTCTAAAGTGAGGCGACTTATTTGATTTCATGTTGTCTACAATGCCAACATGTGGAGTACAACCTTCCATAGACATGCAGATATGATCCCATGCCAATTGGATTCTTGTAATGGGAAGCAAAGTTTGAATAGCAGTGATTACTTGAATGGAAGGAATGGGCAATATGTGACTAATATGGTTACCACTCAATAATGTTGGACCTGTTGTTTTAATTTGCATGATTTATAATATTTGACAGGTAAAATAGTCAATATTTGGTCAAAATCTACTATAATATGTTTACATAACTTACTTTGTTGCATCTTTGCCAATCTTGGAGCTAACAACACAAAAATGAAACCATCACCATCAGGCAATATAAGTCTATGTCTGTCATATCAAAAGCCCCAATCCTAAGTCAACTTGTGCTATTTTCTTAAGTTTTCATACATTTTATTCTTAAAAGATTGCCAATATTTGAATAGAAATGTTCACCATACATTAGTTTTCCTACAACAAACTAGTACAGTTCATAAATGCCGCCAACATGTATGCGTTTCTATGGATACACTGGGAGGCTGTTCCTCCCTTTAGGTATCACGGTACCAATTGCTTTTCCATAGACCGCAATGCTAATGTTTTGCGAAATAAATATACTTTCTATCCTACCTCAGCATGCATGTCACACACTGTTTCAGAGAATAATGTTAGATTGTTAATTTGATAACATCGAAAATAGGTACTTCATTGCATTTAAGAGAGATAACTCTGCTGGAACTAGACAGGGGTAAGAGTTATCTAGTTACACCGGACACATTTTCAGTCATATGTACCACATTTTAAAAAAAAATCTTTAAAAATACAAAATGTGATCTAGATATGAATTAACATAATTTCCCATGTTGCCAAGAGGCTCAACTTTTTTAAAAGCCCAACAGAAAGTACAACTCTTACATAATGCACCAATCACAGCTAGTTTTGTGGTTTATTTCTGAATGCAATGTTCCCTACACCTTAAGCTCCGCCCACCTGGGGTTGTACAATTGGTACCGTGATTCCTTATATAGATAGCTGTCGGACACGTGTTAGATAATGCAGAACACAAGTATAGGAATATATAGAAAGATAACATATATAACATATAGGAATATAACTTCAGTTACCCATTGAAAACAATATATTTTAATATAATTAATATTTTGTTCTCTCTTTGTTGAAATTTTAGGGAGGTGCTTACGTCGTAAGACTAATGGACGCATACGCTGCCGGTTACTCCATATTGTTTGCTGTGCTTTGTGAAACGGTTGCTATTTCCTGGGTATATGGTACGTGTAAACTCGCATCTGTTTGACGAATAGTTTATTTGACTAATAGAACTCTGACAACATTAGTATTTTATCGGAAATACCCAGCAAGCTGGCAGAGTAGAATGTATAAGTCTATAAATGATGTCATTGTTACTAGAATTAGCTACATATATATTGAATCGGTGAATAATTGAATCTGAATTCAGATAAACACCGATCTCCTATTCTAATTGAAGCAACCTTTACCAAAAAAAATTTTTTGCATGACGTAGGCTTCTAATTGGTATGCACGATAATCACTGCCTTCATTCTTAAAAAGTTAAAGTGCTAATGGTGTTCAACATTAAGTAGTCAATTTGCTGTTTTCAAGTCTTGATACAAAGTTGCTGAAATTTGCAGTTCTATGCAACGATTCGCCTGATTTTTGCTGGGAATATTTCTTTTTTCTTTTGTCTAGAATTTAGTAATGAACACAAGGATAACATTTTCTAGTAGTTTTTAAAAGTAATTTTCTTGTAATATTTCAGGTGTGGAACGCTTCTCGAGCGATATACATATGATGCTGGGCTTCAAACCTGGATTATACTGGCGTGTGTGTTGGAAGTTCATCGCACCCGTTTTCATATGTGTAAGTTGAGTTTGCAATACGGTCAGCTAAAACTCATGAAAGAAACTGATTAGTTTATGAGACGTACCGATTTTTGTATCGTTTGATATTCATGGCGTATCTTGCCCGTAGTAAAGCGTACTCCTCGGCTTCTTGTTCCGGCAAAAGATGTATTAGACTGTATCGGAACGTAGACTGGTTGATATCCTATAAAGATTTGTCGAACGATAAAACCATATAAAATAGACACAAAGCTAGTTTAATACAAAATCCAACTAGTACACGTTCTTTTCGCTTACTATTGCAAAACATTTTCGAACTATTACAAATTCTACTTAAAAAGCAATTTGAACTTTAACACTTGAATCGTGTAGTTGATGCTGATTGGCGTAACTTTAAATGCAATCTATTCCTAATGAATCTTTTGCTGCAACTCGTTTTCAACTGAAATGTATTCGATCTTGAGAACCATGCGTGCTTATATTAGCATGACATTTCAGTGAATTCAGTGAAAACGTTGCAAATATTTCATATATATATATATATATATATATATATATATATATATATATATATATATATATATATATATATATATATATATATATATTTCAGTTCATTATGATCTTCGGGTTGGTCTTGTATCACCCACTGGACTACGATGACTACCAGTACCCACTGGCGGCCAATATAATCGGCTGGATGATTGCTTGCTCCAGTATACTCTGTATACCCCTGTTTGCCGTCGTGCAAATCTACCGTGCCGAGGGAACACTTTTAGAAGTAAGCGTAAAGTTTAGGTATTAGATATGTATCTTTGCGGAAGAAATATCTGAAGAATGTATTCATATTCGTTTACATATGTAGATGGATTGCAATGGTCGATCCAGAAATAGCGCGTGCGCACGTGTGTGTGTGTGTGTGTGTGTGTTTACACAAGTATGCGAGTGGTCTTTGAAACTGTTTCTTAGCTGAGTGCACAGAGAGGATAAGCTCACAGAAGCTTCTGCATTTTCAGGGCAACATATTTACATCCTAACTTTAAATAAACACATACTTTATTAAACGTTTCGTTTGTTTTCACGTGTTTTGAGTGGCGGTAGGCTGATGCACCCAGCATTAAAGATGCGACCATTGGGTTGATGAATGGATGTCATTTAATCTGAGGTTATTTTCTATTTTCAATTTTAAAGCAAAATAGTTAATTAAAGCTGCCGCCAGACTACTGCTCACTACTACTATGATAAACATTAGATCTGTGCTGAATACTTTACTTCCACCTACACCACCAACACCACCAAAATAGCAAAACCTATTGCTACTACTGTTGCTACTGTTACCACTTCAATTACTGTTCGTTTTCGTACATTAATATAATTTGCATCCATATTTTGACTCCGTAACAATATTTTCTTTCAGAGAATTCGATATCTACTAAAACCAGCGAGGGACACGAAAGTAGATGAAATCATAGTAACCTGCAATGACGTTAGTTTGGCAGGTGACCATCTAAGTGCCGATCATGTGTGAAATAATAATAAAGATCTACTGATGTCGATAGAGTTAACATATGCTTTCCAAGCAATCTGATTTTCTCACACAGAAGAACTTCACCTGAAACTTTTTCACTATTTCACTAGAAAAGAATATTATGATAGCAATTGTAAACCTTCCTTCCTCTGTCTCCATGTATTTGATGAACAGAAGAAGCAGTTTTGCCGAAGGAACACAGCATATATTTCTGTATTCCATTAATGTAACATGTATTTGTAACCAAGTTATATCGAATCTCCATCCACTGTATCTAGCTGCTGTAGGAATGTATTACTCTTATTCAAGTAGAAGCATGCAAAACTCCAGTCGATCTAACGAGATCTTAGATACGTCTATCTTTGTCATGCGAGTCTGCTGAGTGAAACTGAGCAAGTTCAAGGACGCAACTGCGTCAAAGTAAACGGTCTGAATTGCTAAGGTAGGCTACAAAAAAGAATTAAATATATGAAGCAATCATATGGTGATACAAGGGTACTCAATCGATTTAAATTTGATACGAAGAGCCATGTTTTTGACATAATTTTTTGCAAAATCATTTTGTCCCAGTGAGATGAATTGTTAGAAACAATAGATTTTCTTAAGATATCTTTTGGGTACAAGTTTCATTCGGTTGTATGTGTTATGTTATCATTCAGACTACGTAGTGAAAAATACCCTTAATTTTCTCCACATGTGTTAACAGAACAAGAAAACCGTGGCATCAAGTAAGAGTAGGGACGTACAAATTTTATAATCCATGAACTTATCCGAGTTCATTTTTGTTATCACTAACATCACTCTATCTGTACAGCGAGAATTTTACCCATATCTCCATCGTCTCTTTAATTTATGATTTATGTACTAGTTTTAATGATGATGCATTTAATGATGTCACAATTATTTCTAAAGTAGCAAATGTACCATGAGTTTCATTTTTATGTGCCCGTACTCCTAAAGTATATATTAAATATAAGAAGAAAAAAAAAAACAACCTCAAGAAAATTTAAAATGACAAATGTACATTGCTTCACAGAATTTGCTGACCTGTTTTCATGAAAGTAGCTAGTGTTCTTCATTTCTAATTGATTTATTGTTTCACATCAGCAGTTGTGCAAAATATTTGCATGTTGTGTATACTAAATAAAATTACAAAGAACGTACGCTATTATATGCACCAGCCACGTTTCCATTTGAAATTAATCGCCTTGCATTTATGTTGTTGTTGCTCCATACGACTCTAACTTGATTTGCAGTCGTGATATCTTGGAAAATCTTGGTCATTTTACGTTGGCATCACGAAATTATCGAAAGATTTTTAATGATTCTATTTTCGTGGGTGGAACATATCCGACACTCCATAGAATATAACCAGAAAAGTAAGCTGATAGTTAAGACTTGGTAACAAATACCATTTAAAAAAGTTTACAAGACAAAGGATCCCTTAGTATTGCTTCTTTTCTTTAAAATGTCGATATGTTCATAAATGAGATGTACATCAACATGACATCCATATAAACTCCTTAATGAAAATAAAAAACCCGTATGTATTCAAATAAAAGCACCCTCTTTTCCAAAAAGAAATTCCTTCTTTATCGAGTCGTATATATTCATCATGGTATGTCAAGATAATAAATACATTACATGAGTATTTCAACTACTGTTAGAAAATCCACCAAATTAATTTACGAACGTTTTCAGTCAGACAATGATGTACATTATTCAACGCTCACCATCTTTGATAAACATCGCCCCGGGGCGTTTGTTGGAATAATTACGGCAGGTGTGCTTCATCGCTTTTTTATTTTATTTGAGAATTAAATTTTGTTTTGTTAGTACCAGTTATAGTAAATGCATTGTACTGACAAGATCTGATAAGGAATATTTTACTAGATATAGATGCATCAAGTCGCTATACATTATTTTATGCGTGGATTAAACAGACGTATATGCATTTGGTATGTATCATAGATGTAAATATGGTCTATATTATAGATGCAAATGTGGTGTTATCATTGATGGAAATGTGGTATGTATTATAGATTCAGATGCGGTATGTATCGTAGGTGCAAATATGGTATGTATCATAGATGCAAATATGGTATGTATCATAGATACAAATATGGTATGTATCATAGATGCAGATGTGGTATATATCACAATTCGCTGTTTAGAAAATACATGATGATACTTCTGTGTTTGTTTTATACAGTCAATCAAACAGCTGTTAAAGAGGCATTATTGAAGCTGTAACAAATACAACCTTATGATGGCATATTTCAGTTTTGGAATTTAGAAGTGTTAGCTTTACTTTGCTCCAATCCAATTCGGATGCATTTACATGTAAAAGAGATATTGATATATCAATATGCATCAAAAATTGAAACTGAATTCTACCATTCGAAGACCTCCGAGTATTATTGAAGAGAAAGGTTATATTTAAATGCGTTTGATAAGTTAATACAGGTAAATTATGGGTTTAAAATGCTTTATAATGTTTTCGAAATACTACAGGTGTAACATCTAAGCGATGATTTGCATTTTTGAGAACAGCTTAGTTTAATGGTTTAGACCCTCCGAGTTATAATGTAACATAAGGACCTCTAAAGA